>JBAMIE010000022.1:7543552-7557987 GCA_037177295.1 Kaempferia parviflora | reverse complement strand
CAATAGTGAAATCAGTACCTTAGGAATTAAAAGACCATATTGAATGAGATAATTCATTACTGTCATTATTATAAACACATAAATTTGGTAATGTAATAATTTTTTTAATAATGAACATTGTGACGATGATGATTACTGAGCTAGACAATCTTATCATCATCAATACTTTAATTTAAATTATCATAAACAATTATAATATAAATTGAAGTATAACTAAAATAAATTTAACTAATATTAAAATTAAAATAAAGTAATATCACTAATTAAAATATCAGATTATTCTTGATAATGATTAGTTTCATTATCTGTATCAGTATTATTGTATTTTTGTTGTTTCTATTAATTATTGATGATTACAAATATTTCTATTAATAATACTGAATTATATTTACAACAACGGTATTGCCATAAGCATTTAATAGTGAACTATAATAATAACATTATGACAGAATAAGTATTTACTTAAGTAATATAAAAAAAGTAGAATCCATGACCAAAAAGATATTAAAATATTAAATTAATCCTTTTAGTACAATAATAATAATAATTTTATTTTTTACATTTTTTATATTATTTTTTTTTTATCTTTTTTCCTGGCATCAATATTGACAACCATGAACTAATTTGCAAGTAACCAAACATATTTGCAGATATTATTTGCAGAACTTAAATTTACCTGAGTGCTCACTCTTACATACACAACTACTTCAAGCAACCAAATGCCCCTTAACTATTCAACCATTACAACCCATTATTATCACTATTAAATCGTGCCTAATTAATTGTGTTATCCATTATACAACCTGCACTAGACAGGAGACCCTTAAAAGTTCACTTAGCATGCACAAGAGGGTGTCCCTTAATTATATGGGCAGGAGCAAACTCTTGTTCCCAATGCACTTGTGCAAACTTTTACACACTACTTCTGAGGAACACATTGCTACTCTATCAACATGGCCCCTCCAACTCAACATTATCAAAGTGGGAGACTAATTCTCACATTATATTAAAGCAAGAGGGGAGCATCTTATCCTTAGACAAAATGCCATGGACTTTATTTAAACTAAATCAATATTAAAATAATAAAACTATCATTAATAAAGATATGTCAACATATCATATTAATCTTGATAATAGTTATTTTCATTATCAGTATCACTGATATTGTACTTTTGTTGTTTTTATTAATTATTATTAATTACTAATATTAAAATAAATGAATAATTAAATAGACAATAAAATATTATATTTATATTTTTAGCATACTAATAATAATAACCATATTAATTTATTTATTTTCATTTTTATTTTTTTTTTCTCTCTTTTTTCTGATTCTAAACCGATGTGAAACCATGTAAACCAAAATTTTTGAAACAACCTCCTAATCGAGACACCAATATTGACAGCCATGAAGTGATTTGCAAACAACCAAACAACATATTGCAGATATTATTTGCAATACTTAAATTTTCCTAAGAATGCTACTCGCAGTTACATGCATCAATGCCCCTTGAATAGTCATCCATTACAACTCATTATCATCGCTATTATTAAATCATGCCCAATTATCTTTATTATCCATCACAATGCAAGTCTTGAAAAACAATCAATATATCATTGTAACTACTGATGCCCTAAAAGGGTAGCACAACCCAACCTGCACTTAGATAGGAAAGCCTTCGTTCATAGGTCATACTTAAGCATGCACAAGATTGTTCCTTAACAATATGGGATAGGAGGAGCAAACTCTCTCCCAATGCACTATTGCAGACGTGTACACACATGAAAAACACAATGCTACTCTCTCAGCATCCCCCCTCATTCCCAACATTATCAAAGGTGAGAGACTAGTTCTTATAGCATATAAAAGCGCAAGGGAGCATCTCATCTTAAACCAAAATGCTATGAATTTGGTTAAGAATGTCATCATATTGAATCATGCCCAAGAAGATCTCATCAAATCATATGAGACTATTCTCAACCTGCTGGTTCGGATGTCTGCACTTATGAGTAATGTCTCACACCATTATGAACTAAGGAACTCTAGACAACCTTACATCACACTCTAAGATAGAAGCTATGACTAGTGATGAAGAACCAAAACCTTCATAACAACCCAGGTAATCTTCCTTGGAAACCTGAATAAAATAATTTGTTCCATAAACCTCAAGGTCCACAAAATTAAATGAGTATGAGACATTCTCAATAACTGGAAGGGAGGGCTGCATATAACCGTGGCTGAACATTTTTGGAAGGATGGTGGCTTTATACCCCCATTTCTAATGAACAGAGAATTCCACCCCACAATGTCAAGATACACAAACATGACTTGGTTCACATCTTCCAACATGTTAATAGTCCAGATCAAAAATGAATGATATCAGTCGTATAACATTTAAAAGAATTGCACCTGACAGTTCTCTTGCATTTCTCGGATAGACACAGAGAATTCAGTCATGGTCCAGCTTAGTGTGTTAAAAAGACGATTCAGAAATGAAGAAAATAGAGTTTCATCACTGCAGCAAGCCTCTCGAAGTAATACCTACATGAAGAAAAATAATGTATTAAGAAATAGTATAAAATTTTAGAGCAACAAAATGGTTTTCTAACCTGAAAATGGGCTGATGATGAAGATTCAAGATGCTTTGATGCACCAAATCCAGAACCCTTACATAACCTGAGAATGATATTTGTAACTGGTATCCAAGACCTATTATCAAATGCCAATAACAATGCCTTGGGCAAGCTATGAATTGCTTCCTTATTGTTTTCAAAAGCTATCAGGTAATCCTTGCATTGCACCAATGATGATATTGAGTGGAGGAGGAGGTCTTTAATGTCAGCACTTAGAATCCGTGGATCATTAAAGTGCCTGACAACAAATGTGACCTGATACAAGAACAAAAAAACTTCCCATTATAACTTAATCCAATAAAGGACATTGTTCATCTATAAATACCATGAAAATTTTATCAAACAAATGAGAAGTGATTGAAAGTAGTGATTGAAAGTATAGTACTATTAACCAAAAAGGAAAAAAGAAGATAGCATTACATAAATTATATAGGATTCAAGTATGACAATATCTCATGAGGGACTGAGAGAAAACTGTAGTTTAGCACTTATACTAAAGATGGAGAATAATATCTATCAATGTCCATCTTGTTACACAATTGAAAGTCTCACAGAATCCAACAAAACAGTAGATATTGATTATGAAAATTGAAGAAGGCTAATGCTGACTGTGATTGAGCACTCTATTGCTGTGATACAAAAGTCAGATAAAATTTGACCTGATACATGCTTTGTCTTCTTCCTGCTCCCCTTCAAACTGGGGATACAGGAATATAAAGTTTGCCAAGATGAAAAAATATAAAGGAGTGTTCAGAAAGAGACATAATTATAGCACATCTAAAAAGAGGTGAGGAGTAAAAAAATCTCAAGAGAATGAGGAAAAGTTTGATATTTAGTTTGAGAGAAAAAGATGTGATGCACTAGTAACCTTAATTCCAGATAGTTGGTATGTTAGAGTTGAAAGATTAAGCAGATGGTTACTCAATGTTTTTGGTGAGATGGTGGAGCCAAATTCTTCTTTCAATATATTAACTTGTAAATAGATAGGCTTGAATTTACTGTACCGCATTACCTCATTGCCCCTTCTGATTGCTATGATTGTATTGTTTCGGCAATATTCTAATTACTTTCCTTGATCATAGCATCGTGTTTGTTTATATAAATGTGGATCATTTATGAAGCGTATAAGCTGTTTTGCATGTTATCATGATTCAATTTATAGGTTAATATCATTCTATGTGCTTTTGTATGTGGTAATGTAAGTTAATTAATTATGGTTGATATATGGATGACACATTAATAATTTAGGCAATATAGAGTTCATTTATTACAAATAGCTAGACTGATTACTTTAGAAATAAGAGATGGTAGGTATAGGATGTAATATAACGAGATGATTGGCTGGCAGATGATGATTATTGAGGATGAGGCTTTTAGCATATAGAATGATCTTTGGTTGATTAGCAATTATATTGATTATAATTGTATGCAGCACGTTCAGATTTCCATTGATAATTGTACTCAAGTTGAAGCATACAGTTGGTACTGCTCTCTTTGCAAAATAGCCAAATAGGGAAGTGTCAAAGTTATAACTGGAGACAGACATAACCACCCTCATTTATAAAAATTTAACAGAAAGCACTTTGAAGTGAAATTGTGTTACAATCATCATCCAGGATATAAATTGTAGTTAATAACCTCAAAAGCATTTACTAATCTATTATTTGTAATTTCATGTTTTTCCTTTCACCTGCTTTCCACTCATTCTTTTTTTTTACCAATTTCCCTTTTTGCTAATCCAGGGCCACAAGAAAAAAAATGTTTAGGATCCTAGGGGTTGACGTTTGACCATTTGCTAGGAGATTGCTCTAGAGTAGGAACACTTCACCTGCTTTTGCTGATTTCAGCTTAGCAATGCAGCAAAAAGATGTGGTCATCGTGGGAGGTTGGGACCGCACTATGCAAAATGGCCAAGGGGACCCACTTAAGGCATGAAGTGCAATGACGTCATATGATCCATGACTTCAACCCAGTTTTTCATTTGAACCCTAAGTTTCGACTTTTAAACCTTGTTCACAAATATGCGGCGTGGTGCCAGTATTGAATACAACCCAATTTAACTGTAGATTCATGTCCAATACATGTAATCTCTAATTAGGGATTGACTATGAATGAAACTTCCAGATATTTGAATTAGCAAGCTCTTTTGCTGAAGAAATTGTATACATAAGATAGCTATAGACTTTCTTAGTTTCTTGTGCATGCATGAGAACTATATTGATTTCTCAAACTATATAGGGAATACGCGACATTGATTCTTGTATCTAATAGCAACGGTGATGTAGTCAGAAATGATAGAACTACCAGTTAGTGTTTAATAAATTTTGAATCTAAAAGGAGCTTTTCGTGTCAGATACATACAAATGAAGCAAGCCCTTGCTTGAGAAAAATAGCAGAAGCAACAAATGGAGGATCACTTTTCCGTAACGCATGAAAAGTGTCAACCTGCCAAAAAAACAAAACAAAAAGAAAATCAAAGAATTTTCAAGATGAACAAAAATAGAAAGAAATTTATTACCAAAACTAACAAATAGATGACAAAATAGCATTTACCAGTGACTCAAGATAAAACTCAGGAACGTAGCAAAAACAAGTATCACTATTGCTTAGAACCAAGAGCAGCTCCACGACCCACATGCATGATGCATACATTCCTCTTTGCTTCCAGCGAGAGAATAGAGAGATACGATACCTACAGTATTCACATATTCCAAACAAATTGCAGAAATCAAGAAACAATAGGATGTAGGACCCATAAGACAAGATAAGAACTAGGATAAGAGAGAGAGAAAAGCATGCATCCACTAGCCAGTATTTAGAATAACTCATTAGCAAGGAATGCAGATACTTGAATATTGGACAACGGAACAAAAAAGGCAAACATAACAACCTATGAAAACAGTATTCATCTCTATTCTCACGAGAGGGATAACATGGAAACTTACTTAGAATTCCTTAACAATCCTGATATTTCGATATTAAACCATAGAGCAAATGTAAAACAAATATGAAAACCTCTGAAAACAGTATTCCTAATTCAGTAAACAAATTGGTAAATGAGACAAGCAGTAAATACCGACAAACCATCACAGCAAGCACAAAATAGAAAATTGTTTGGGGTCTCTACTTCTGCAAATGCAAAAGAAAAATTTTGAGTACACAAAAAAAGACAGATTCTTAATGCAGAATAGATTGCTGGCAGTGAATACCCTAGATATATCTCTTGAAAAGAAAAGGAACTTGCCAAAATAACAATGTTTTAAAAAGCATATTCAGAAGGGTGTGCAATTTAGCCACTACATAATGCATGTGTTACGATAACAAATGTGTGTGTACATACCAGTCTTTTTTTTTGTGTAAACACTAATATTTGTTATATTGAACAATATAAGTATAATGTGTCACAAATACAAGGCCTTACATCTGTTATTTACATCAAATTCAACTTAAACAACCAATATAAACAAGATTTTTACATATATCAATTACTATCGAGTTCAAGTTGGGAATTTTCGGGTTGTGTTAGGATCAGATCGGGGTTGACTGAATTTAGGGTTTAGTATTTTTTTAAGGACTAAATCAAACTTTATTTTGAAAATTAAGATATTTTTATGTATATCAATGTCAAGGTTAGTATGATAATGATAAAGTATTGAGATAAAAGTGAAGAATTACATGGAAAATAGCAACCAAAAAAAACTTTTTTTAATTAGGGTTATTCGGGTTGGTAAGACGGGTTCAGGTTTAGGATTTTCAAGTTGTGTTTGGATCGGGTTCGGTTTGCGTTTTTTTTTGGTAAAATTCTTACTTCAACCTGACCACCCAAATTGACACCCTAGATAAAACTTGGGCAAGGGAGGCACTAATTGATAAAAGTGTTGAAGATTAGTGGGAAACCAATTTCCACACATCCACAAAATCCAACGTATCATTTGCAATCAGCATACTCAATCACTTCTTACAACTCCATGTTCTAATTCTTCAAGAGAAACTCTAAGAATTCTACAATACCTAGTGCTCCCAAAAAAAGGTTTCTTATTCTGCAATCAAGGTCACTTACAGATTGTCGGTACACTAATGCAGATTGGACAAGCTCAAGTATAGATAGATGATCTATATTAGGCTACTTTGTTCTCCTAGGTGGCAATTTAATTTCTTGGGGAAAACAGATTGTACTAGCCAGATCAAGTAGGCAGAACATAGAGCAATGGCGCTAGTATCATATAAGCTTATCTAGGTTAAAGAGTTGTTGACTAAATTAAGTAGTGACTCAATAGAGCCAATGAAACTTTTTTAAGAAAGCAATCCATTATGCAAATAGCTTCTAATCCAATGTTTCATAACAGAAGAAATCGTCACTTTATCATAGAGGGTGTATTCCAATATTATCATGCCTTCATTGGTTAGCTCCAATGATCAATTAGCAAACTTGCTTACTGAACTTTTGAGAAGTCCTAGATCAACAACGATATTAACAAGTTGGGTTTGCACAATATATTTGATCCAACTTGAGAAGGTCTATCAGACAGCAAATTGTAAATAACATAATAGTCAAGTCAAGGATATCTCTGTAATATTCTGTTGGGTATACATACTATAAGGAGAAAAAAGGCAACGAGATCCCTAAGAAATTTTTTTCCATACCAATAATCATAAACTGCAATAAACTAATAATTTATGATGAAAGGAAAATCAAATCCGTTCAGTTTTCCTAATCTCATTGCACAAATTGCACAATCATTAAACCACTTAAATGACTTGCAAATTTATAAATTTTAGGTTAGCTCACAGTCTCTCCAGGTGGTTTCACTCTACCTCACACATTGATTGGTGTCTACTTGGAGAAGCCTCCTTTCTCCTATGTCCTCACTGAGATCAACATTTACCCCTTTCGGTTTTCAATTTCTAATGAAGAATCCAAGTGTTGGATATACTTATCTGCAGTAGAATTGATGAGAATCAAAAGAATCCAGTTTGAATAAAAATCCAGCTAATCCATTCATTTAGTTGTTCAAACTGATTTTAGCCTTCTTGAATCAAACTGTCGCAGACCTTCAGCAAGAACCCAATTTCTTGGAGAACATTGGATTGGCTTCAGCTGACAAAGAACTACCTAGACTAATCAAAATATGCCAATATATAAACTATTTTTTCACATCTTGTTAGTTTCTTTTCTGGCGCACCATTGAACCTATTAGCAGTGTCCTCTTATATAAAAAATATATAACTGAGTTTGTTCAGTTGACTAACTTGAAAACCAATTTTAAATGTGATCAGAATAAAAAAAAGAGAAAATATTCATCTTCCAAATTAGAAATGCAATATGAAAGGCAATTATTATGATGAGGCTTTCAGTTTATCAATAAAAATTAGTTCATTGGGGCCAACTTACCATGCACATTGCCTGACACAATCAACCAATTCTTCACGATAAGCATTACGAGCTTCTTTCAAACGCTTCACCTGCTCAATGCAGGATTTTTCTCTTATTTGTTTATCTGTATCATCTAAGAGAGAGATGGATTGTGATTGATGAGACATGTAATAAAATGCCTGCAATTGAAGAATTCATAACAAGATCACTTTTTGTCCTCAATAAAAACTAAAATGATATTGTAGAAAAAGAATAATAAACTGGCACCAATTTCCTAAATTTACACATAATAAGATAAGTGTATGCATACAAAAGGTTGGCACCTATATTTGATTTCTCAATGAAGATTCAAATAAAATATATCTAACCCAAACCGAAAGTTTCCTTTAGGTTTGGTCGCCATAAGAAAGTTCTGTTCAGATCAGTTTCTAAATTTATATAGCAAATTTTTATATAGTTTGGCTAGGTTTTCTCTCCAAATTGAACCAAACAAAAAATCAAAATTTTCACTACCATTAAGTAACTTATTTATTTTCCAAAACATAGATGTTATTGATCAGATATTAATAATTGAATATTTAGGACAAGGAAAACTGACCCATGTTTGATTCAGTTTCAGGAATTTCAATCAGTTTGATTCTTGTAAAAAAAAAAGAGTAAAGGTCTTGTTTTTATTCAGCTCAGACTGAAGCAAATTGACACATCACTTAGATAGTACTTGAATTCTGAAATCACTCTTTTTGGTAGAAAGAGAAGTTGCCCCAGAGAACTAACTGTCTGCATTCAGTGAGCAAAAGTGCTAAAGACAAACTTAAAAACGAGCTGACAATTGAAAAGGCCAAAATATTTTGTCAACATTTGGACCAAATTTTCAAGGAATAATTGAGCTGAAGAATGAACAGGTTTTACCATTTTATCATTAAAGATTTATGACTACTATCCAATCAAAAACTTGATTCCATTTAAACTTAGATCAAGAAAAAAATACTAAATAAAAGAGAAAACTCGCAACCATTTACTGTTGGCTACCCAAATTTCTCCATGCAATTGAAATTTGTTAAAGCAAGAAAGGTTCCACTAACATAGGAGAGCACAACTTCCCTACTTACTAAACCAAAAAATGAAGTCCAAATTTTTAAGCTACCAGAAAGAGATGAATTAACTTGCCTGCCTAAAATTTGAGGCAACACCTAAATGGTACAGCAATAGCATCATATGGAGCAGCTCTTCCTCTCTCAATACATCTAAGGAATGTTCATTGACTGATGTTCTACTTTCTGAATACTGCAAAGATCCACATCCAGAATATGCTTCTGATTGATTGCTTGTACTAGGCTTATCCACAATTCCAGCATCACGGTTGCTGGAGTTAAACATGGCTACTACTTGTGTTGATCTCACCGGAACAGGAGCAAAAAGACCTTTGAAACCTCCAGATGTGAGCATAATGCTATGTTTTGATGTTTCAACATCATTAACAGAATTTGAACAGCAGCATGGCTTCTTCATTGTAGAATGTGTTATCCTTGTGTTATCATCATCCATGCCCCCTTCATCCCATTGTACTACTTTAGCTTTTTCCTCACTAAATTGAGAGTTAAATAGGTGATTGGAAAAGCCACCACCTATTCTACGAACTCCAGCACAGTTTCCATCACCAATAAAAAACAACTCAAGTGGAAACCTTCTCTTCCCAGTTCTGTGAAGAAATCCAACATCAGATTCTAGATTCAATCCAATGCCTTTCAATGAACCAGATAAATCCTCCACTTTAAAACCTTCAGACAGAAAATGTAAGATCACTGTGTACAGAGAAACAACTACTGAGTTATTTGAAACAACAGAAGTTGTCATCTTGTTCTCGGTCCCTCTGACCTTCAGAATGAATCCCTGTAAGAATGCTCTGAACACAGATCCAGGTAACTTCTTAGGGATTGTTGGAGGCACAAACTGAATGACCAAACTACAAAGTTCCCTATGCTTCTCCTCAATCTGAATTTTTAAAAAAAAAAAATTGTTTTTAAGCATAATGGTTAGCAAGGATCACCAAATAAGTTTCCACAACAAGCAACAGTGAATTACCTATTTCCATCATAGTCAATTTTTCATGTAAAAGTATAGACAGTGGATAGCATTACATAAACTTAGAAAAGAGAGATATCGCAAGGTAAAAACATCACAAAGATCACACCATAGATTGATGTTTTTTTTTTTTTTTTGGAAAAGATTGCCACAAAAGTTCTCAGAACTTAAAGAAAAGTTAAATGTTTGGAAAAAATTTGTAGCTTTATGGTTTTGAAACAAAATGCAATGTTTTATAGCTAATTGCCTCTATATGGCTTTGAAATAAAATACAAATGTTTTATAGCCACGTAATAAAGATACGTTGAAATTCAGTTATCTTTCTAGTATCGTGTAAAGAGCATAAAGTTTAGCACTTTCTATAAGATAAAACTAAATTTGCAGGCAAGACTCGGCACACAGACTAAGCAACCTCGACCTGGCCCAACCCACAAACCAGGGTCCCAACCCCTAATGGGCCATTCTGGGCTTAGCCCCGACTAGATCATGGGTAGCTCAGCCCAACTGTCACCTCTAAATAAGATCTTTACCTTTGTTTCAAACAAATATGGCAAGTGGTGTATCTAAATGGTGCAAACTGTCAACCAAAACTCTAGCACATGATTTGTGACCTAGACAAACAAGATTCCATGGAATACATTATATCTTCTCTCACATAGTTTTGCTTACAAAATTAGGGCAACCCAGAGAACTGTGAGTCTAAAATTTCAGCCTAATGAAATTTCATACAACAATTTGCTGTTGAACAGTTCCACTAAGGAGTGTAATAAAATCAGCATTGAAATAACCATCCGCATTTTAAAATAATTGTGGAATTTTGTATGAGTAGGAATATGTTTAAATGGTGCAGTTGTTCTTTGGCACGATCCAAAAATGTGAATAATATAAATTTAATTTAATTTTTATTCAATATATAAGCAACAATCGCCACATTCAAACAACCAGCAAACCACAAATCTACATTACCACAAATGAAAGATATTAACCAAAGCCAATGACTTGATAAACACATAAACATTAATGAACAAAGCATGAAGATAATACTTTGACAATCGACAAGTATAGTTCAGTTGACTCAACAAGTTGAAAACACCGTACAAACATTTATGTTTCTCTGACAACTGTAACTTCTTGTTTACTGGTCCTACAGAAATAGAAAATAGACTTCAAATCCCAATTTACATTACCACAAATGAAATATATTAATCAAAGCCAATGACTTGATATACACATAAGCATTAATGAACAAAGCATGAAGATGATACTTTGAAAGTCAACAAGTGTAGTTCAGTTGACTCAACAAATTGAAAGACAACTCTAGCTTCTTGTTTATTTGTCCTATAGAGATAGAAAATAAATTTCAAATCCCAATGTTGACAGTGGAATATATCAACTTGTAGCTAAATGTAAAATTTCAAATAACTAAAAGATGGGCATGCTTACCTTATCAATAGCAGTGGACAATGCCGTCATAGTAAGCATCATGCTACTTTCACAACCCACATCCTCACATGAACCAGGCCACCAAACAGATGGGATGAGGCAATGAAGATCCTGCTTGTTTGGTCTCTTTAGTGAAAGAAACCCTTCAAATGAGAATTCAAAATCTGGTGACTTCCACCAAAGAACCATCATGGCTCTGTGCCTGAGAATATAACAGACCAATGCTAGATATGGGTATGATCCAGAATAAGGGCACTCTGTCAGTACAAGTGGGGCTACTTTGCAACCATATGAAAGTGCCCTTATTAGATGCTGCAGCAGTGAATCAGACCCAGGAAACTCTAGAAATAATTCGAGAACCTGATCCAAACTTGCACAATCATGAGCTTCCTGAACACCAAATATACCTAAAAAAAATGACGGAATTGCACCCCATGCAAAATATTCAAAGCTCCCTTCGCTTGAGTTAACTACATCAAATAACTCCTCCATTATACCATGAGATATGGGATAAAACAGTTCTTTAAGTGGTGCAAACCTCTTTAACCTCCTCAACTTCTCAAAATATGCTGAACCAGGTTTATCCAAACATTGTACCTCCAATAATCTAGTCAAGCAACTGAGCAAATAATTAGCATAACCTCTGGAGTTTGGAGGAGCCTGGAAAGGAAGAAACCCAGAGATAGGATATTTGAACGGACGAGCACCGAAATTCAGATCACAACATTCACCGTCAGAAAGGGATATTGCAGGATAATAGCCATTCTCAGGATTCATTTTCTGGATCCTGTCAAATGCAACTCCAAGAGAAACACCATTTCTGAAAAAGGAAATCTCATCATTGTCCAAGTCTATGCAACAGCCAATGACATCACCCACTACCCATGATTGACCATATGACATTGGATCTTTGTTCCATTTGTTAACTCTCCTACCATCAAATGCATAGGAATCATCTGAATCGCCAACACCTTTCTGATCCGTGAAGGAGCATGAAATAATAGCCCATCCAAGCTGCTGGATTCCAGAAGTTTCTAATGTCACTTCATACATCCATTTTCCCTTCCATACACAGGCATTAGCTCGGGCACTACTGAACACTGTCCGGCTCTCTACAATTAATGGATTCCTTATGGTCTTCATATCTCCGCATACACTAGAACTATCTATGACAACAGTGCTTGGAGATGAACCGCAGTTAATAATGGATAGACCATCTCTATGCCGATCAACAGCATTTTCCAGCTGAAATCTTGGAATCTGGCTCCTCGAGATTGATCTGATGAAATTGATGTCTATTAAACTAGTAGAACGGACTGACTTGTGAGGGAGATCAAATATATGCTCAAGCGTCTGCTCGACTGAATGATCACCAATGCCATCACAATAAGAAATCAACCGAGACTTTTGGGGACTGCCCTTGGGTTTATTATCAGATAGTAGAACAGCCAAACCTGAGGAAATTCCTGTGAACCTAATATTACTATCTTCTTCCATGAAGGTTAGTGCTTTTCTCCCTTATCTTACCAAAATACAATCTGCTCCAATTAAAATCGTATCCTCTTTCCATACTAGTCCATGATCAGAACTGAAACAGCATTGCTCTGCGACAAAACCAAAATCAGACTAAGAAATGAGGAAAACAACCATTTTGAAGCCGTACTTTATAAGAAAAATGTTAGAAAACAGCATTCGAACAAAAGAAACCAAATTTAGGTGTAAAATAACTCCGAAACTCGTCAATCAACCAATACGAGAAATAATTTCCTGATTCGTACGAATTCAAAACGGACCGAGAAGAGAGAAAGAACAACCATGGACGTCCGAACAAAATAGAAGAAAAGGATCGAGAGATTACGCCGTTGACGAGGACAGCCCGCGCTACGAGAAGCTCTGCCCACCAAACTGCAAAGTCCAGAGAACGCTGCTACGGCTTCAAATTCGTATCTCCCTGTTCGGGCGGCGCAGGCGAGTTAGGGCTTGTGGATGGCGTGGATGGGAGAGGAGGAGACGGAGGCTGAGAAACGGGAGACAACAGGTTGAATCCACCGGCCCGCGATAAAGTACTTCTTAAACGCACCCCAACCTCCCCCACCCCACACACACGACAGGACCACGTCACCAGTAACCGGTGGGGCCGGCGTCTGGTGACTGGGTACAATGCTGGTATAGATATATTGTATGGTTTGGTTTTGAAACGGCAGGCCAATGTTAGGGAGCTGACCGGGACGGGGACCCGGTGGGAGAAGAACCGACACGCGTCGATGGAGCCGTGGCGAGGAAGGAAGGTGACGTGGCGAGAGCCGATGGATTTAGTATATTGGATTAAAAAAGGTCCAATAAACAGTGGAATTGGCTATCCCCGAATAGGCAAATATATCAAATTTTCCCGATGGGTGTGAGTTCAGATCCTCTGTCCCAATAATATCAATATCGTGTTTCTGTGTCCCTTCGTCAATCGGACAAGTGTAATATTCTTAAGAATTTTTCAGTATCTTCGTAATGTACACAGTATTTTTGAGATATGATTTGGTCCGTCTAATTAACTACTTTCATATCTTAAAAATACTTTTTTCGAGGTTAATCTGTTGGTACTTTAATATTATAATTCAAACTATAAATTATAAAGACTGAATCCTAAATTTTATATATACTTGGTCCTGGTAATATAATAATTATAAGATAAGTAGGTTAACCTTCTTAATATTAGCGCAAGTGTGGAGCTGACTGTTTGAAAGCATCACTGGGGAGTCCCTCGTAGCACAGTTAAAATAGTGATCGATTTTCTATCCCCGCAAGATAGAGCGGCAGAAGTATTAAGAATTTAAGATAAGTTCACGGTGAGATGAGTCGTTTATCATTACTATAGTTAGGTGTTAAGTGAAAGAGCAAATGATAATTT
>JBAMIE010000022.1:7518642-7529657 GCA_037177295.1 Kaempferia parviflora | reverse complement strand
TGTTGAAAGTTGGAACATTTAGCTTTGCTTGAAGATGAATCTTTAACATAAATGATAAAACATAAAATTTAAAATCATCAAATAGGGGAAAATGCCTAGGCGCTGCCGAGACCGTCTAGGCGCTAGGCGATGGTCCTCCGCCCGACTAGCGCCTAGCGATTTTTACAACCTTGCCAACAAGAATGTTTTATTAGAGAAAATATAAGTTCTTACATTGTCCTTGCTTTAGTGAGACATTAAAAGGATTTCTTTTGGAGAATTGCCTACATTCGTGCCATGTTAAGCTTAGATTTTTCATACCTACACTTCATGACATCCTTGGCTAATGGCAAGAGTTCGATTGTTGATTTGCATAGTGAGTATTATCAAAGTAGGATCAGGATTCATGATGAATGAAAAACTACCTTGAAGAGACAAGATCAATTTTATTAGTGTTAGATATGCCTTTCAGACTTTCGAACACGCCTAATACCTTCAAGGTGATGAACCAACCCCTTAAACCTTTTATATGAAAATTCTTTATAGTTTATTTTTAATGACATCCCAATCTACTGGGAAACATATGATACCCTCTTGGAATTCATGAAGATCAAGAAAGATTTGATTTGGCCAAATTTTGAATTTGAATTATTGGAAAATAATTTGAATTGTTTGGCAAATTGTCATCTTTGAATTAATTTGAATTACTATATTTTTTTTATTTGCTTGCTGCATTTAGGGCAGCCAATTAATTGGAATTATTGTGTTTTCCTATTTGTTTATTTCTTAATTTTCCGATAATCTAGTATATAAAACCAGAGTTGTGTCATTATAGTAATCATCTTGCAATTGATCAAATTTTCACTTGGTTTATCTGAGAGTTATTTTCCTCTGGGCAAGGTCAGTCTCTTTCATGCTAGGTTAGAAGGGTTTTTTGGTGAAGGAGAGGGGTGAAGGTTGAAGTAGACAGAGGAGACAAGGAAGGTTGTGACCAACGAAGGAGAGGAGAGAGGAAGATGGTGTAATAGAAGAAAGGAGAAGAGTAGACAAGGTCACAATTTGGCCTTCATGCCCAGGAGCGAAGGGGACGAGCTTTTGAGTACACCTGAGTAAGAACAGGGCTAGACACTTTTTGTCATTAGAGATTAGAGGGGTGTGCATGAGAGTGGGAGATGGAAACAATGACTATCAAAGCGAAGAGGTTCACAACTGTTAGCAATATGGGTGATGGGCTACAATTTTACATGTTAAAAAAGTTAGGGGGTACCCAATGGGATAACAGTTGCGATCTGCTAAGTGATTTGGAGGAGGAAATAGTCTAGTCTGAATGACTTGTAGTTTTTTCTTCATTTTTGCTGATGGGCTTTGACAAGATTCCTAAGATGCGTATGCAAGGACTATAGAAAAGATATAAGGTGGTTATTATTTAGTGCAGTTCCAAAAGATGGTAAACTGAGAAACTAGTTAAAATTTGTATGAACATTCAAACAGGATACAAATATTTTATAATGAGAATTGATGGTTTGAGAAATGAAGGGAAAGTACAAGTGAAGTAACCTTACATAGAGCTCAATAGCCGGATGGGGCAATGTAGCCATCTCTAATTATTGGGACTGACAGGGCATCTGCTTATTGTTTTAGTTGGTGAAAACTTGATATGCTTGATTGTAATAATGGATCCAATAGCAGTGCTATCTATTTACATAATGTGCCTACTATTGATGATGTGAATATCTGAGTTACAGGTATCCATATGAAGCTATTCGTGTGGTTACTTCTGATGGATATGTGCTTCTTTTAGAGAGAATTCCAAGGTTCACCACGAATTACTTTTTAAGGTTAAATTGTTGGTCGCTTCATGACTTTATTTACTCACAGCTCATGCAATCAATTTTCTCTTCAGGCGTGACTCTGGAAAGGTTGTTTATTTACAACATGGAATATTAGACTCCTCAATGGGGTGAGTATTGCAATAAAGTGATGTTAATCCTTATTTTACTTGCAAAATTATACTGTCTTTGTCATTTGATATTGTTTTGATATGGTATCAAAACCATATCAATCCGATTGGGCACTAAAGCTCAGCACAAATGATGTTTTAAACTTTGATTTAAAGGTTAAATCAAGTTGTAGGGGAGAAAGATTAAAATCAATGAATTGAATTGTAAACTATTAATTATAAATTGATCATTGGCTTGTATAATGACTCACTTTCCAAATAGTAACTGTATTTCCCTGGTTTATGACATAACAGTGTTACTTGTACAGTGATTTATTATAATTTTTGGTTAAAGCATCTTGATTTTGGTTGGCATGCACACTACATATTGTTCTACCTGTTTTAAAATCAAAATATATCATCCCCCGAGATGAAGTTTATCATAATTTGTTAAATATATAAATTTATACTCAGGAAATGTCAAAGAAACCATGTGTTAGTTCCACTTTCCTGTTCAATTTTTTTTTACTTATTTAATTATATAACACATCATTTAAATACCACCTGAGTGACTTTACTATTCAAAAAAATGTAGTTTACTCAAAATCTAAAATTGTATTGTACTCAAACTCTCATCAGTTTCCACAAGTTTAAAGTAACAACTATGGTCATACATACATGTGATCTTGTATATATGATTCAAGCATACAAAACATGTGACAATTCTTATTAGTACATACCATACAACAAACATACACATTATAATTTGAAACCTCAAGTATAGAACAATTTATTTTTCTTAGTTTAAGTAGATAACATAAACCTCTCATATATTCTATTATGGTCTCCCTGTGTATGATGCTCAACTAAAAAGATGTATCCAGTATCCACTAACCTGAAAGTCTTGAGGCCAAGAAAATGATTTGTGCGACTCAACATTCATGGAATATATTGCACAGTATTAAAAAATTTAGCAAAATAAAACTTGACAAGTTTAGGATTAAATTATTATGTGATCAATGAAAGAATGTAGCGAACAAATATCATAATAAATGGTGTCCATCTAAAGATCATACAATTATTACTACAAGGGCACTTGAATGAAGTGAGTAACAAAACACACCATACCATGGATCAAAATGTCCAATCCATGACATAACACATGGATCACATAATGAGTACATACAAGTCTTCCATGTTTAGAAACACAGACTTCTCATCTATGTCTAGGAGCACATGGTCTGCCCTCAGAGGTAGGTCACCACATGAGAGATATTTCCGCCGGCTTCATCAAGAATCGACCCTTGCCCATTTGCACGTCAAAAAGTCTTAGTGGCTGTAGTGATCATGGTTTAGATTAGAGAGATCACATATTTATGGCAATAATGAGCTACTTGCTCTAATGATGAAATTGAAGACTTTAGCTAGATCCAATGAGTGGAATACAAGAGACACGACCCCTTTATCAATATAGGTGATATCCATCCTTATTAATGATCAATCCCTTAAAAGAAATTTTCAGAAATTAACTCAAGACTACATGGTTTAACATATTTTTCATTTATTAGATTTCTTTTGCATTGTGTGCGTGTGTGTTTGATGTGCTATGTTTCACATTGAGACTAATAAGTGAATTGGTCGCGCCAATTAATGCCAACATAGGTGAGGTGTTAAAAAAAAGCATGTTGGTGTAGCCACCATTTGGCATGAGATGCAGACAATTAGGGATGCTTTTGAGCTATGACTTATATTTTTGGATTTTGATGGAATATCAAATCTTAAACTGGGGAGATTATGACACCCCACTTTAGACCAACATTGTAAATTGTGGACTAGTAAAGGAACTATATAAGCTTTTGATGAATGAGCTAATATTGTTTGGGCTTAAACATTTTAGGTCAGTGAGCCTGATACCTCAATGGGTCAATTCTCTCGTCAAGGTGGGTTGTGTGGCAATTCACATAGCTAACACAATATAGCAGCATGATGTTGCTCTTGCTTTTTGAAAGAAATCTTTGGGACCATCTTTCTTTTATAACATGGAAAGTGAAATATCTTTTCTAGTTCATATGTGGATTAAACGATTTTTATGTATTGATTTGATATCTAGCTGCCTTTCATGCATTGGAGCTTAAAGTTACAATGTTCTAACACACGTATGTCATATATTTATATGATTACCATCTAACTCTTTCATTTTTACATTTTGTTAGGTGGGTATCCAATGGAGTTGTTGGTTCTCCTGCATTTGCAGCATTTGATCAAGGTTTTTTTTCCTTCAAATAAATTAATAAACAATGGAGAATCAAATACTCGTTGTCCGACACTGTTTTTTTTTCAGGTTGTGATGTTTTTCTTGGGAATTTACGAGGATTAGTTTCAAGAGAGCATGTTGATACTAACATCTCCTCACGCAAGTAAGCTGATATAACTCAATCCTTGCTTTGAAGTTCAGCACTTGCCAAAGGATTTCCTATAAATTGTTGATCACTGATGCCTGACCAAACATTTACTGTGCGTCAAGTGGTAATTTTTTTACCAGTTTTTTGGAGTCTTAATTGGGTGATTATCTCTGGTTTGCAAAGAGCTTGAGTTTATTTCCCAAGTTAAATTATGATGATGATAATTTCCTCTCATTTATTGGAATTACTATTTTAACCAAACTCCATACAATCTCATATTTCAAATTCTCACTTTCTATTAGTTCATCTGGAGTTTCGGTGACTAAAGGAAAGACCTCCAGCATGTAATACTTGTAATATTTCATGTTTCTTTTACTACGAGGTTAGACAAACAAGTGCAATTTTTGTTCATCGTTGCTATTAAATAAGCAACAGAACATGGTTGTACTTATTTCTGAGAGGTTAGTCTTATCAGGTATGCAGAGAAATAAAAAATACATTGAAATACACAACTTATACAAACTTCTAAGTTCTTTGAGATCTGTTATTACTTCACGGTGATTGAGTTTAACCCATTATGTTTGTCAGCAGAATGTAGCTAAAGCCAAATTTGTTCAGGTACTGGAGGTACTCGATCAATGAGCATGCAACAAAAGACATACCTGCTATGATAGAAAAGATACACGAGATAAAAACTGCTGAACTAAATGAACTTTCTAAACCTGATTCAGATGAAGTAGCACGTGATCAGCCTTACAAACTGTGTGCAATTTCCCACAGCCTGGGAGGAGCAGTTATGCTTATGTATGTCATAACATCTAGAATCAATTTAATGCCTCACAGATTATCAAGATTGATCTTGTTGTCACCTGCTGGCTTTCATGATGACTCTACTATAGTATTTACACTTATGGAGAAAGTTATGCTGCTTCTTGGACCTGTGATTGCCACCATTGTTCCTGGACTCTACATACCAACTCGATTCTTCCGAATGCTTATTAACAAGTTGGCCAGAGATTTCCAGAACTATCCTGCTCTAGGAGGCCTTGTTCAGACTCTTATGAGCTACGTTGTCGGTGGTGATAGCTCAAATTGGATTGGAGTGCTTGGCCTACCTCATTATAATATGTATGACATGCCTGGGTTGTCACTTTATGTTACACTTCACCTTGCTCAGATTAAACACTCAAAGAAATTTATAATGTTTGATTATGGAAGTGCTGCTGAGAATATGAAAGCATATGGAAGACCAGAGCCTCTGGACCTGGGACAACATTACAATCTCATTGACATTCCTGTCGATCTAGTTGCAGGGCGAAAAGACAAGGTTATTCCACCTTCGATGGTGAAAAGGCACTATGCGCTTATGCGTAAGGCAGATGTTGAGGTGTCTTACAAGGTGTTTGAGTACGCTCATTTGGATTTCACATTCTCACACAGGGAGGAGCTTTTAGCTTATGTCATGTCTCGCCTTCTACTGGTGGATCCACCACAAAAGCAGCCCAGAACTAAAACCTCTTTAAGACTTGAAAAACCTAGTGGAAGCGAGAAAAATTGAAGGTAATGGCACAGAGCATAGACAAGCAGAAGAAATTGTACATGAAAATTAAGGTGATATTTTTGTTCTTTTTTTTTTTATTGTGATTCCTATGTTTCTGTTGTTGTCTATGAGAGCTTGTACATTCAAGGCTTCAGCTCCTAGCCAAGCCATCCCAGTCGTTGCAGTACTGACATCTGTAACCAACCAGAATGTGTTTCTGCAATGTGCGTGTTGAACTTGTTGGTCGCAAAGTTAAATTTCTTACTTGTTATCAAATGTTGATACTCCATGTACTAGTAGTATCCATCTTCGTTTGAGATCAAGCTAATCTCTATTGATCTGCTTGATGTAGTTGTTCTTCGAGATTTACCTTAATTCTCATTGTGTCAGCTTGGGTTTCTTGCTCTTAGTTGTAGTTCTTTTGACAGTTTCAGTATCTTAGACTCAAAACTAAGGATTATTGATCGTTCTGTCTATTTAAGGATGAGATTTTGTGGCAGCTACCATACAATATTTGGTTGCTCAGTTGTTTTGTGGCCTTCCTTTAGAGTTAGTTGATTTGGATAGCCTTGGATACGCTCTCTCTTGTAGTATCGTTTTCTCTCATGTTTTATTCATTTTATATTTGTAAGAGAAATGTATTCTTACAAGGTTTCTCTACCTCCTCTTGAAGGGGAGATTCTATAGTGGGATTTTAAGGAATGGTTTACTAATGAGTTAGTAGATCATAGAGTAGAATAAGACTTTCAAGCATGATGGAGTCGTTGGAGAAATCTTGCCGAGATTATCTCATTTCTATCGAACCTCCTAGGAGCAAACATCATCATTCAACTAAAAATTCAATGCCAAACATCATAAATATATAGCAGTCAAATTAATGCTATTAGTAAACATATCACTTACAAAAGTCATACAATCTACTAGATGTCTATTAAATTCATTCCACAAAAGCTATCCGGACTCCAATTAAACTTTCTCACTTTCTTCAACAATGATGACCAAATTATAGCGGTCAATAGACTTGAGGTTGATTTTCAATAGATACGAAATGATCTATTGTTTGTCTCAACCCCACCTTATATGTGTTACCGTTGTTGGGCAAATTATAGGTGGGTCACCCTAGAGGGGCTGCTGAGGTGACGGTTTCACACCTTTTGCTGCCAATGATGAGCAAATTATAGGTGGTAGATTTGCCACCATACAATAAGGGTTGAATCGCAGGAATTACAAAATGCCCTGCCACCTAATAGTCGACTCGGTACCTAATTCACCAACCTTCATTTAGCCGTGGGATCGGCCATGAGGAGCAGTTAGAGTGAGCATCATCATGTTTTGCCACCACTGATGTGCAGAGTATAAACTGTAATTATCATGAGACAAAGTTGATCAATGACAAAAAGGATTGAAACTAACCCTATACGAATCTAATAAGATATTACATGAATCTTCATAAATTTAGGATCATATGGATTGAAGAAAAAATATCTTTTCATAGCACGCTTTTAAGCGTGGTTAAAACTTTATTTTTAAAGACATATTTTTACTAACGAACTTTTGTGTCGCATTAATATTTAATTTTAATAGTGCACATTTTAACAGTATATTTGACAGAGTATATATATTTTTTCTACACGCTGTTATCTACAAAAAAATATAATATTAACAACAACTTTATAATTTCTTTTAAATCTTCCTTCTTTCTTTTACATTCCATACTCTGTAACCAAACTAGTTGTTTCCATGTGACATTTGATATATATATAAGAATTCACCATCTTTAATTTGACACCGCTATTACTGTAAAGCGTGACAGGACAGGAAGAGCTGGATCGAGGAACAAGATCTTCGACAATGAATTAACTGTAAACTGTGAAGCGAGAGTGCGGTGCGGGTCCTCGTGTTACTGCCACCCACCAGCAGCGGCCAGTGGGAGGGAGCAGTGGGGGCCAGTGGCTTGCCTGGCTGCTGGTGGTGGTGGTGGCTTTTGCGCGCACGCGTTGGGGTTGCTTATGATTACCCGCTGACCGCCTTGACTGACCGACTGAGTGAGCGAGGGACGACGGCCACTGCAGTGCAGCGTTCATGATGGCCGGCGGCCTGCTGCAGTTTTGCACTACTGCGAGTGATCGACCAAAAGGTGCCGCAAAGTGGGGGGAGACACAGCGCCGGACATCGGTCGCGGCCCTTTTTCGGCCTCATTTTTTTTTTTAAGAAATATATTTGAAAAAAAAAATAAATTGTCATTTTACTTGTCATCGTAATCTAACTAGTGTCCGGGCTTAGGCTCAATTAATTCTGAAAGTTTATCCATGTTCAACCGTCAATTTTTTAGATTTTTCATCCCATTAGTGAAAATGCATGCCTAGTAATGAGTCATTGGGATTCAAACCGTGAGTATTTGAAAATATGTTGAATGCTTTTGGCTTATGTAGCTCCTTTAGAGGAGCTACAAATTCATATAACGAGTGTATTTAAACTAGAAATTCAAAGAGACTCACCAAAAAGATTAAAAAAAATCCAAAATTAGTGTTAAATTGAAAGAAAACAATAAGGAACTAGCGACCCAACAACTGGCAGTTTAGATGTTGTAATTGGATTATATACACTCTTGTGTATTCCTAGTGAGCTTAGGATTTTCTAAGAAGGCTCATTTTATATTTTTGTCAGAAAGATAGAAATGTAATCTTTGTTTCTTGTAAGAAGAAATTTCTCAACTTTTAGAAGGTACGAAAAGATCCTAATAATTACAGGATTGATTTATTAATTAAGTAAAAAGTTATTTTATTCATCCTAAGTGATTCAGTTTTATCGGCTTTACCGTAAGATATAGATAGATAAATTATATGGAGCATTTTGTCCTAACACAATGATTCTTTACATAGGAGAGATTAGGCACACAATAATAAGATATTTTATACCCATTGAAAATTGATCCTAAAATCTAATAAATACTCATATAAGTACCAACTGTACCAATCCTAGTGAGCTTAGGATTTTCTAAGATGACTCATTTTATATTTTTGACAGGATTACAGAAATGTAATATTTGTTTCTTGTAGTTTTTTGCTATTTGATTATATTTATATAGTCTTTGTATTTGTTGTAAGAAATTTCTCAACTTTCAGAAGGTAGGAAAAGATCCTAGTAATTACAGGATTGATTTATTAATTAAGTAAAAAGTGATTTTATTCATCTTAAATGGTTCAGTTTTATCAGCTCTACAGTAATATATAGATAGATAAATTATAACGAATATTTTATCCTAGCACAATGATAAAGACATGGGAGAGGTTAGACACAATAAAATATTTTACACTCATTGGGAATTAATCCTAAAATTTTATAAATACTACCAATTGTATCAATCCATGGAGGCTAGGAGTGATTCATTAATGAATCATAGGTATATTGTAGTAAGTAGGAATTGTAAGTTTCAACTCATGTAAAAATTGGTTTTATTTGTGTGTGCTTGTGTCTTTTATTTGTTATTCTATTTATTTTTATTGCATACTAACAAATTATAAAGAGTAGCATGAATAATATTTATTCACCCCACTTAGATTTAAATTAGAATAAAGTATTAGGGTTTGAGACTGAAAGTGAGGCTTATATATTTAGTTTGTTTCTAGAGTCCAATAAACCCTTGAAGCCTCATCCACAATCAAAGATTTTATTTTATTTATTTATTTATTTCCTTTTTGGTAATCTAAGTGAGGCTTATATATTTAGTTTGTTCAATTAATCAGGGAGATGAACCTTCCTCCGTTATCAAGTAAATTTGGAAGAGCAACAGCTCCTCATCCAACAACTGATTTTGTCCAAGTTTCCAAGCATTATGTGCATAATTTATCTTGCTTGAGAATCGAACCCTGGCTGTCAGAGTGACAACTAGATGTCTTACCGTTACACACAATCAAGGCTTTTAGCATAGATGCCAAAAATATTTTCTAATTAAAATTATTGGAATATAAAATTAATTTGAACTATATCTACATAATTCTCTAATAAGTTCAAATCAAAAATGTAATTAACTCTTTAACTAATTTTTAATTTGGCTCTTATAAATTAGCTTTTAATTTAGCAATTAATGGATCTCTCTCATTTAATATGGATTAATTTATTTAACTCATCCAATTAATTTTTTTATTAATTAGTATAATTATCTCTTCAAAAATAGCCTCTAATAGTTGTAGCCTCTAATAGTTGTGACACACTAGAATGAAAACCTAGAATCTAAGTAGTTATTGATCAAATCATAGTGAGATACCCTTTAAAGGGACCAAATGACAAACATCAAAGTATGTCGTCGATGCGGTTTCTTCACCTCCAACTCTATTTGGATCGAAAGAAAAACATGATAGAATCCATCCATATCGAATCATCCACACTTTACTTCTCGGCACATCTATTTCATCTAAAATAATCGAACGATTTATCATTCACTCCACTACTATCACCCAAGTAATCAAATGGCTCAAACGTCTCTTAGATTCTTGATAAATCAAGACAAAGGAACCAAGCTAAAAACTACATATATATCGGTAAGCTCACGTCTCTTTAACTACTTAACTAGTAAACGAAAAGCGAAGACAAAGAAAGAAAAGAAGGCATTATTCAAACTTACAAATGCAAGAAGGTATTGTTTATGGTGACAAAGGTGGAAATTTGTCGGAAATAAATAATTTTAAAAAAGAAAAATGGACATAAAATATCGAAAAGGCAAAGAGCTTTTCTCTTTGGGGACAGCACTCCACTAACAGAAGGAGAGACAAAGGGGAAAAGTAATGAAAAAGGCCTTCTTCTTCCTCGCTTTCTTCACAACACTCCAAATGGTTGCAGTTGCCCGTGCAAATTAAATAAACAGGAAATTCATAAAAATTAATTAATTAATTAAATGAGAGGATTTGGGATATAATAATGAAAGGTGTTAGTACCAATGAGATTGTCATTAAGATAAGCAAAAGGGGTTAGGACTAATCCCTGTGTCCTTATCTCTCTTAATGTTAGTTTATTAAGGCAGTGTTTGGTTTGTGGATAGGATTATAAAGTTGTGTGATAGTAATGTTTTAGATAAGGATATTTAGTAAAGTGTGATAAAATTGCTTTTGTTTGGTATGATTTTTATGGTAAGGATAAAAGTATGGATTATTAGTTA
>JBAMIE010000022.1:7478360-7491023 GCA_037177295.1 Kaempferia parviflora | reverse complement strand
TTGTCTTTCTTATTTGCATACCGATGAGTGTAAAAAGAAGAGTGGGTGGGGTTGAGCAGCTATTCACCCCCCCCCCCCCCCCTCTAGCCGGTGATCAAGATCCCAGCACCTTCTAGCCGGCCTCCAAGGGACCAACATTATTAACATCAAGTTGATGGAT
This sequence comes from Kaempferia parviflora, assembly GCA_037177295.1. Classification (NCBI taxonomy): domain Eukaryota; kingdom Viridiplantae; phylum Streptophyta; class Magnoliopsida; order Zingiberales; family Zingiberaceae; genus Kaempferia; species Kaempferia parviflora. The sequence continues at coordinate 7,490,863 of JBAMIE010000022.1, read as the reverse complement.
GGGCCAACCTTGAGTGACAACAAGAACAAAAACTAAGTACATATGCGTGGAACAAGTAACCAAGTGTCATTCTGAATAAGGGCATTGAATTCAGAAGTCATGGCATTCCACCAGACGGGGTCATTTTTTGCAATGGTAAAATAGGTTGGTTCACAATTCTCCGTAGTGTAAAAATATACAATATGTGCAATATTTTTTGATTTGGCATGAGTAACTAAAGGATGGAAGGAGCAAGCCAGTGCTTTGAGAGAGAAACTGGTAGATACATCAAATAGAGGTGCAAGGGATGGAGAATCAGTAATGTCTAAACTAGAGTGAGGTGAAGCAGCCAAATGATCAGAAGGTGGAGGTGAAGAGTCCTATGGAGCAGTATAAGACCAAATAGAGAGCTCTGAAGGAAACATTACAGTTGGTGTTAGTGGCATAGAGTTAGAGGGTATCAAGGATTGTGATGCAATAAATGGAAATGAGGTCTCATCAAAGTGAACCTATAGTGGTTAGAGACACCGATATCCTTTGTGAGCATCACTATACCCAAGGAACACATGCTTGATTGATCAGAAATCCAGTTTGTGGTAATTGTAAGGTCGAATTAGAGGATAACAAACACAACCAAAGGTGCAAAGAAAACTATAGTCAGGAGGTCGATGGAATAAGATCTCAAAAGGCGATTGGTGATGCAACGTAGGAGTTGAGAGTCCATTGATTAGATAAACCGCAATGAGAAATAACTCATCTAGTAGTAGAGTGGCACAGTCGCATTACCAAGTAAGGTGAGATCCATCTCTGAAATATGTCTTATATTACGTTCAACAACTCTATTTTGTTAACTCGTGTATGGGAATGAGAGGCGATGATGAATTCCATGTAAGCCGATGACAGTAACAAGATTGCAATATTCGTCACCCTAGTCAGTTTGAATGACTTTAATCTTCTTGTCAAATTGGTTCTGAGCAAATGCTTTAAATTTTATAAATATTGATAAGAAATCAGATTTTTGCTTGAGAAGATAAATTTAAGTATAGCATCTATAATCATCCATAAAATGCATAAAATAACAACATCCATTATAGGAGACCGGTGATGAGCCCCAAACATCTGAATGTGTTAATTGTAAAGGATTCGTAGCTCGAGATTGTGAATTTGGAAATGGATGTTTGTGAGCTTTCCCATATTGAAAAACATCACAAAAAGCAACTATCTTATTTCCTGAGATAGGTAATTAGAAAGTAGAGATAATAAAAGAAACTACTGTTGAAGATGGATGTTCAAGCCTGTGGTGCCATGTAGTAATTGAGTAGCGCTCTCCAAAAAAAAGTAGCTTGTTTGGTGTTGAATTCCCCGGATTGGATTAGCAGATATAAGCCCTCATTAGTGTTCTCCATGAAGAAGTTCCTTCATGACCCGGTCCTTAACAACACAGAAGGTCGAATGAAATTCAAAGAAGATGTTATTATTGGTAGTAAAGTGAGCAACACTTAATAGATTTTTGGTTAAAGTAGGCTTGTTCAATATATTACGCAAGTGTAGTGATCTATCAGAACTATTAACAACAGAATGACCAATATTGGAGATTGGGAGAGTATTACCGTTTCCGACCATAATTTTTTATGTACCTTGGTATGGAGAGTGAAAATGACTATTGTCAAGATTAGCAGTAAGGTGATAAGTAGCACCTAAATCTGGATACCATGCAGGGTCAACAATAATAGATGGTGTAGCAACCATTGCAATTAGGTTGTTGGTGGAGCTGAAGCTATGATCAAATCGACACTGGCAGGAGATGGCAGAATGTCCTATACCATTTCAAATTTGGCATGAGAGATTAGACCGACAAGTAGTCGCAATATGACCAAACACCAGCATAACTAGCAATAGACCGACAAGTAGTTATTCTAGCCACCGTGATAATGGGATGTTAGGCTAACAGGCCTTGATGGGCCAAAGTATGAAGAAGGCATGCTTGGGCCATATGAAGAATGCCCACTTCTAGAAACTTGAGAGCTGAATGGTCCTCCTATAGAAGAGAAACTCTAAACAGTTGTAGGGATAGAAGAAGAAGTCCTACCATGGCCAGAAAAGGTGTGACGATGGTGCGACCAAAGGTTGCTATGGCGACATTGGTCGTTGGTGCCGAATTGAAGTTCGTCTGGTGGAGTTACTCAAGATGGTATTCATGGGTTAATAGAAGCCTAGCAAGATCGTCGATACCCAACATATATGAACTCGTTGTGGTCAACATGATTATATTTTCATACTCAAGGCCCAAGCTACCAAGCATATAGAGGATGGATCTACTTCGGGAACTTTTTGACCTGCAGCCACAAGGTTATCAAATATTGACTTTATATGTTGCAGATAATCAGTGATAAAACTTTCTCCTTTTATAGTAGTTTAAAGATGCAAATGGAGCTACATCAGTCGAGCCTTCGATTGGGATGAGTTCTCCCGGGAGTGCTAGAGACTCCGTGAGGAGGTACACAAAACCCTAATAACCTATGCCAAGATGGTTTCAGAAAGAGTAAAGAGAAGCCAACTAAGGAGATGCTAATCTTAATGCTCCCAAATGAGGTAATTAGGATTGGCAGCACTGATAGAATCTCCATTATCATTGATAGAAGAAACTATTTTAGGAGGGATTATTGCATCTTCACTTGCATATTGAAATAATTCATGCCCTTTCAATATGAGCAAAACTTGGGACCTCTAAAATATGTAGTTTCTTTGATTGAGTTTGATTGACACTAGATGTGCAAACGAAGACATCGACTAGCCGGAACTAGGGGAAGATGCGCCATAGCAGATTCTTGAAGTTTTCCCTTTGAAGAGATCTGATACGAAGTAGAAGTTAAAGAAAACATTGAATGAGGAGAAGAACTTCGTAGTCTATTAACTATGTCAATTGTGTAGGTTACAATTTTTATTTATAAACAAAGCTATGCTAATCAAGTATTTAGAAAACTATGTTAAAATTAAAGTATAATAACGTATCTATGGAGATCCAATCAAATATTAATGTTTGGCTGATTTTGTAGAGCTGATATAATTATCCTATCTTATTGTGATTGTGATTAATTTTGGAGGATTGAATTATTATCTCAAACATATAAACTGATCAATTTTAAATTATTAATATATAAGTAATCTCTAAACTAAATAAACTCAAGCATACCAATAAACCAAATCAAACTGAAATTGTTAATCTGATTCAACCATAGCTCATCAAAATTGAGTTCTAAGCCCAATTTAAACTTAATTAATTCTAATAAAAAAATCACTTATTAAAAAAAATATAGATTGTATATTTAAATGAATTTAGCCCAATATTTATTTAGTTTAAGGCTAACTCAAGTTCCATTTGAACATATCTCCTAATTAATTTAATTATTTAAATTATCTATAAATTCATTTACTATTTTTTAATATATCTTCGGTATAAATTTATTTATTTATTATATTTTAATTTTAAAAATTTTCTTAGACGGGATTCCTTCACCCTCTGGTCGGTATGGATTGGATCAGGATAGGCATCGTTCTTTCAATTATGATAAATCAGATAGTTGGTTGCTAGCATTCATTGCAGAGTCAACTAGGAAAAACAATGGACGAGAGGAGAGAGGCATCGACCGTATGGACATTTATGAGGTATCAACATATCGATTTAAATTTTTCTCGGAAAAAAAAACATTGGTTTAATGATTTGTAGCAGACTATTATGGTCGTAGTGCAATGGTGCTACAGTAAACGACCTTGTCCTCTGCGGTTTGGCTGTAATATTTAACTTCTCTACTGGTTTTAGACCATTTCAAACCACTCAACCTTTTTGTTTTCTTGGTCACCCAAGAACTTCTCTAGGTGGATCGCGCCTTTTTGCCGTAGAATTTTCAGGTTGGTTTGGACACACTTCTTGAACTTGTTTCGTTCTCTCTTCTTCTCTTGAATGTTTAAACATATGATGATATTTCACTTTTATTTTAGTCATTGAAGTTTTAATCTTTACCATGATAGTTTGCTTTTGATTAGGATAATAGAAAAGCGGTGCTGATAACAACTTCTTGTACTTAAAACTGAAAGAGAAGAAGGTTTATTTGCTAGTTAATTTGTAGTGTAATGACTACTGTTTCACATACTCGAGACGTTGCTGTTTAGCTTTACAGTTGAGGTGTAGAATCATGGCAAATTTCACTGTTCAAGTGGAGAGTGGAAGAAGAGGGAAAGATGGGAGTCCGTCAGTTGGTCCAGTGTACCGAAGTATATTGGCGAAGGATGGGTTTCTGTATCTTGATCCTGGCTCGAATACCTCGTGGGATGTCTTCAGGTATCAAGGCCAAGTTATACCTATATTAATACTTTCTTGACGTCTTATGAAAGGTGTTTTGATATGCTTTGATCCACTTCCCTGATCTAATTTGGTCGACCATGTGCATTTGAATTATATTTCTAGTTCTTATGCTTTTATGTTTGTGTTTCAGGGTGGCAGCAGAGAAGTTTCCAATGAACAGGATGCTGGGATGGCGTGAGATGAAAAATGGGAAGGTAAATTATGCTCTATCAACATTCTTAACTTCAAGAGATGATTGTTAAATTGTTGATCTCACTTTAGTTGTTAATCTCAAATAGGCAGGGCCTTATTTATGGAAAACATACGAGGAGATCTACCAAGAGGTGCTGCAAGTTGGTTCTGCACTAAGTCATCTTGGTTTCAAACCTGTAAGCATGGTTTGACTAAGCGCAATATGTTTTCGTGCGCTCGGATAGTTCTTTCTCACATGGTTTTTTTACTACAGGGTTCTAAAGTAGGGATCTATTCAGCAAACTGTCCTAATTGGATAGTGGCCATGGAGGTTTGCCTACTAATTATTGTCCCCGATTAAAGTGACTTTTTCAACTCTGCAAACTCGATTCTCACCCAAAGGAATTTGTGCACAGGCTTGCAACGGATACACTTATATTTGTGTTCCACTCTATGAGACACTAGGTAAGTAAATTGCTTCTGGAGCAATTTTCAAGATTTGATATGCAAGAAATGATATGATGACAGGTGAAGGAGCTGTTGAATACATTGTAGAGCATGCTGAAGTTGTAGTTGCTTTTGTCCAGGAGACGAAAATAAACCGAGTGAGTAAAGTGTCATTGTTTCAAATTAGTTGTCAAAATAAAGAAGCCCATATGTAACAGCTTTAAATTGAATGGAGATCCAGTTTAAGTTGAGTATATAATATGCATCCATCATTTTGCAGATTCTGTCCAAGTGCACATCTACTAAGCATCTCAAAGGTGGGGATGCAACTCAAATTTAAGTGTTCAGATACATTAATCTTTCACTATGACAGTGTTGCTTTTATCATGACTATGCAGTAATTGTTTCATTTGGTTCGAGAACCATGGAACAAAATGCTGCCGCTACGGAGATTGGAATTAAACTGTACTCTTGGGATGAAATTCTTGAGATGGTTAGTTAGTATATTACGAAGTTATTAAGAGCACACATGTTAGACTGTTTCCTTGAATCCTTAATTCTAGCTATTTTGCATGATTTTTTGGGTTTGATTGAATAGCTATATATTGATTCTTAGGGAAAAGAAAACACATCAGATCCGTTGCCACCAAAACCTCTTGATATATGCACGATAATGTACACGAGTGGGACTAGCGGAGATCCTAAAGGTGTAGTGCTGACTCATGAATGCCTTGCAACATATGTAGCAGGAACAGACCTATTCATGAAGCAATTTGAAGACAAGGTATTAATCTCCGTTGATTATTTTAGCACTTCTACATCATTTAGTATAAGCTAAAATATCTAACTTGTTACCTAGTTCATCATTTAAAAAAAAAATATATATCTAACTTGATGTATATGTTTCAGATGACAACAGATGATGTCTACCTTTCCTTTCTTCCTCTTGCTCACATTCTTGACCGAACAATTGAAGAGTATTTTTTCCACAATGGGGCTTCTGTTGGTTATTATCAAGGGGTATGGAAGCATCTTTTTTATATAGCCTTTTTGGTTGTAATGATGTTGATGGATTTTCAATGGCAAGGATATACAAGCTTTGAGGGATGACCTTATGGAGCTGAAGCCAACCCTCTTTGCAGGGGTTCCTAGGGTTTTTGAAAAAATTTATGAAGGTATTTTACATCAACAAATGCGTTAACATTCTTCCCAATTAAATCTTAAACTTGCATGTTCTTAAGGCACGGATTTGGGTTTCAGGTGTGCTAAAGGCAGTGTCAGAACTCCTACCACACAGAAGGATGATATTCAATGCCTTATACAAATAGTAATCAATTTTTTGTTCAAACTTTCTGAATAGAATTATACTATTTTAACTGACATTTCATTTTATTTTCTTCCCCATATTAGTAAACTATATTGGATGAGATTAGGATATTCACATAAGACTGCTTCACCCTTGGCAGATTTATTGGCTTTTCGCAAGGTTATCATCTGATCATTAACTAAAAGTTTATTCTGTATACATTTTTCTGGCTTTTCACAAAGGTTATCATTGTTCCTTCAGGTGAAGGATAGGCTAGGAGGCCGTGTTCGCCTTATAATATCGGGAGGTGCTCCATTAAATACTGAGATTGAGGAGTTCTTGCGAGTCACTAGTTGTGCTTATCTTACCCAAGGCTATGGTAATGCATATAAAACCTGTTATTCACCTGCTAACAATATGATGAAATTGGGTAGTGAGATGGTAACAATGTGAATGATAAGATTTTTTTACTTATGTTGTTTTTTTTTTCCGATTTATCTTATGACTTTCCCTCTAAAAAATTCAGGTTTAACAGAGACATGTGGTGTCAGCACAGTTGGAGTTCCTGATGACATGTCATTGGTTGGCACCGTTGGCATTGCAACTACCAACACCGAGGTGCGCCTTGAAGAAGTTCAAGAAGTGGGATATGATCCGTTGTCGACTCCCTCGTGCGGTGAAGTGTGTGTAAGAGGGACGACAATCTTCACAGGGTACTACAAAGACCCTGAGTTAACAAAGCAAGTGATGATAGATGGCTGGTTTCATACAGGTTAGATCATTAGTTTCTAATTCCAAATGTTATTCGGATATAATAACCCCAAAAAAACTTCATGTTGTTTAGCAATAAATATGTCTTCCATTTAGGGGATATTGGAGAGATGAGACCTGATGGGGTTTTGAAGATTATAGACAGAAAGAAGAACATATTTAAACTATCGCAGGGTGAATATGTTGCAGTTGAATTCCTAGAGAAGACATATAAAGTTTCTCCATTTATCGAAGATGTAAGCTTCAATCTCACTCTAAGAGGGATATTTATAGTCAAACATAATCTGATATTGATTCGTTCGTGTATTTAGATTTGGGTTTATGGGAACAGCTTCAAGTCTGTGCTCGTAGCAGTGGTCACGCCCCATGAGGACAGTGTGAAAAGATGGGCGCGAGCAAATGGCCATGAAGGATCTCTATATGACCTATGCCAACTCGAAGACCTGAAGAAATATATTCTTGAAGAGTTGAAGAAAGTTGCTGAAACTAACAAGGTAAACTGATATTTTCTTCTGCAGGTGACTTTTTACATTTATATTAATCTTGGCTTATGATCATTCTGATATCAAACTTCCTGATACACAAGGTAGATAAGCTAGCATGTAAAGAAAAGAAAAATATTCAGTCAAATTGTAAAGATTAATTATTCATGATTGATTTAAATTGCAGCTAAGAGGTTTTGAGCACATTAAAGGTATTGTAGTGGATCCTTTGCCATTTGACATTGAACGAGACCTTGTTACTCCTACAATGAAGAAAAAAAGAGCACAAATGCTCGAGTTTTATCAGGTAAATTTGACAGTACAGATGCGTTCAGCTACATATATATGAGTTGATACTACTACAACATACTAGTTTCATATGCAATTATGAATATTTAGCCTTAATTTTTTATGTGTGCAGTCAGATATCGACAAACTTTATGAAAATATTTCAGCAGAAGGCAAAAGATATGACTGAACTATTAATCGCATCCTTCAAACTTAGAATCTCTCAGCTTGAGAATAATGCATGTGTTGTTGACTTCTTAATTAGTTTAATCCTGCTTACTATATCAATATATGTCAATGGAAACTGGTGTTCCAAACCTTTAATAAATTTGTGTTTCTGTTGTCATCCGATGATATGATCTGTGTTGTCGACGCCACAGAAATGCTAGTTGATGGTTTTGCAAAGGTATGAAAAGTTCAGAAGAATTTTCTGTTCAAAAATTTGGTGATTGCTGGGTCCTAGAATTGTGGATGGTTGGCTTGTAAGCTAATGATTTGGAATGCATAATCTATTATTATGATTTACTTAGATGACTGAATTTACTTAACTTATCAGGACAACTATGTATGATAAGTTAATAGTACGTAGTACTTAAATAAAACCTATCTATTAGCCTACATATTGCATGTAATAAGTTACTTCGTACGAAACAAAATGAAACTCACAGTGCTCGTTTGGAGGAGAAGGAACCTCGGTGAAGAAGAAAGCTCAGTGAAGATGCCGGATAAAATCTCCTGCCGCCAAGCTTGCTGTCGCTGAGAGGATCACCACTTCGGAACCTTCTCAGATGTGTCCACGAACCAAATCCCTCTCACAGATATTCTCTCTGATGGATTGCTCAGATCACCTTTGTTCACCTTCCTTTGCGTTCACACGCTTACCTTCTTATTGGGCTTGGACGCTCCTTATATAGGAGGTTGAGGATGACGAAGGGGAAGGGGCACCCCTTTGTCTCCTTAACTGATGCTTTAATGAGGAAGACGAAGGGGAAGGGACACCCCTTCATCTCCTCAACGTCTAATACTACAACTCACCATGTGAAACTAAATTGAGGTGTTATAATATCTCTTTTGACTAGAGGTTTGACGTACGGGCCATTAAGGCCCAAACTTAAAGTTAGCATGTGAGGTTAATTTATTGGTGCAATCGTCCTCATATCAAGGTTGATCAAGTTGAGTAAGCTTAGATTGAGTACTCGAGTTTAAATTTTGATATTTGACAATATATGAGAGAGAAGTCAAGTAGGTCAAGGGACGACTAGATACTTAACTAGGAAAGTCTTAATTGAGGTTAGGTAAGGGAAAGTCCTAATTGAGGTTAGGTAAGGGAAAGTACTAACTGGAGATTAAACAACGGAAAGATCTAACTGGAGATTAGGCAACAGAAAGTCATAACTAGAGGTTAGACAACAGAATGTCCTAACTGAGGTTAGACAAAGGAAAGCTCTAACTGGATGTTAGGCAAGAGAAGTCCAACGGGAAGGTTAACAAGAGAAAAATCTAAGTAGGTCAATGAGGATCGAATACTTGATGAAGGAAAAGTCTAAATGGGTCAAGGAGGATCGGTCACTTTGTGAGAAAGTCTAAGTGGGTCAAAAGGTTGACTAGACACTTGGCAAAGCAGTCCCAATAGGTTGAGCTGAATATATGACAAGATGTGGATTTAGCCTTGGAAAGGTTGAAATTAGGGTTAGTAATCGATTGGTGAGATTCACAAATAGATTGACAAACCCTAGACCCGAACATTTGGGTTTTGATGCTCAAATCGATTGAGAAATGTCAATCGATTGGTGGTCATCACCAATCGATTGGGAGCTCAATTCACATAACAAAAAGAGCCAGAATTGATTAGATCAATCGATTGTGGTAATCCCTAATTGATTAGCTAGGTTTTTTGCGAAGCACGTTAGGTTTCTAAATCGGTTAGCCTAAACGATTCAGATCAAATGCCAATCGATTGGTAGATTTTTCATGTGAGCACAGAAGACAATGGAATCAATTGATTGACGTAATTGATTGAAGGCTCTTTGCGAGAGAACAAAAAGCTTCAGAATTGATTAGCTTAATTGATTAGAAGTTGGTAATCAATTGGTATAACTCACCAATCGATTAGACAGGCAAAAAAGAGCTATTCTGTAAATTTTGAACGGTCGATCTTATAGGAATCTTATGCTAAAATTAGTAATTAAACGCAGCGGAAAAATGATCCCTCCAGAGTTCCATGCGAATACAATATACATGTTTGATCGAGTTGTTACCTTTGTTGCGTGAATGGTATAACCCCGGCAGCAACATTGATTCAGCAGATCTTAGCGCTATCAGAGTTGTCGCACCTTTTCGGTATCATATAAACACGTCCTTCGTTCATCTCACGAACTCAGCCTTCGAAGAAGAACCACCTTCGTTGTGCTAGCAATTTGGATGGTTCAGCCAAGAGAAGAAGAGCAAGAAGAGACTCAAGTGTCGTCAACAAAATTTCACTCAAAAGACTTTTTATATTCATTCAATGAATACCAAGGGTTTGCCTTTTGGTCTTCTTCCATTAATGATGAATTAATATCCATTAATCTTCTTAATGGGTTGAATTTTAATATATTGGATTAACCATTAACTCAATAAGCCTTTAACCTAATAAGTCAATAAGTCTAACCCATTAATTTAATCAGTCTAATATGAATTTCATTTGAGTCTAATCCAGATTCATTTCGATTAACTCACTAATCTTAAGGTCCATCATATTTAGTCAAACTAAAATAAAATCATCTCCATATCAACATGTGCTTTCAGTGACCCAATAGGTTCTTGTAACATTGACAATGTCTTTAAAATCATTTTAGATATATAAGCAATAAGTGACATCTAGTAATGCATCATTGCTACCCAAGTGACGAGAATGTCGAGATCCGACTTAACCTTTTTGTGTCTATTATCTTGTATAACTCATCCCTTCTATCATTGATATCTAGATTGATCCATGAGGCATAGACCGTGTTGGTGCAGGTTGCACCAGAATCGAACCTAAGTTTTGATATTGTCAAAGGTTCAAGTTAAGTCTTGTTATTATCTGATAACCTACTTGAGTGTGCAGGCTGTTTACTCAACCAAGAAAGTCATAGTGCGGCTAGGCAGGAAATCTTAGCGATCATGGAAGCCAGACAGAAAGTCCAAGTGGGTCACGGACCTAACATTTGGCGGTAGAAAGTCCAGATCAGTCAAGGACTTGAGATCTGGCAGAGGAAGTACTGGGTGGCCGATCATATGCTAAGCAGAAAGTCTAAACAGGTCGAGAGGACTAGATGTTTGGCAGATAAGGTTGAGGTAAACAACTAGAGTGGAGCGACGGAGAGGTCGTGTCCCTGTGAGGGATAAACCTAGGTCGCTGATCCAACTGAAGAAACCTAGAAGGTTTTTATGTTGAGATCAAGACAGGTTCTACTTTCTTACTCATACTTCTTTATATTGTACTAATTCTGTGGTGCAGGTACACTTTGGATTGTACTAACTATATTTTTCAGGTTGACCAAGTTGGAGGGATCGGTCGACCGAACACAGGGATCGGTCGACCGAACCACGTAAGTTTGATTGAGTTCAGAGGTGCAGATTCGATCTCATATGCAAAAGAAAATTTGGCGATCGGTCAACCGAATATCATGTTCGGTTGACTGAACCATTAATGACATTAACGGAGCAAGATCGAATCAAAGCAAACAAGGCAGTATCAGAGGATCGGTTGACTGAACAGGTGGTTCAGTCGACTGAACAATTAATTACGAAGATCGGATCTCAGAGAAAAAGGAAAGCGGCATGGATCAGTTCACCGATAGAGGGTTCAGTCTACTGATAGGTTCAGTCGAATAAATGATTTTCAGTCAACCGAATGAGACTTATATAAGCACCTCAAGATCAGAGCTTCAGATTAACTTTTCCATGCTCATTCTTCACGCTTATTCTGTGCTTAAACGATCGTTCTCTACTGCATCCTCACTACTGCGCCGAAAATTGTCTGACTTGTCAGTATTTGTTATAAGCTTGCGTTTGTACTAAACTCTGTATCTGTACCATTATTGTGATTATTAGATTGCCCATCGGCGTAGTCAAGGATCACTGGCCTTCGAGTAGGAGTCAAAGTCGGCTCCGAACGAAGTAACCAAATTGTGTCATTGTGTGCTTTGCTTTATTCTTTCCACTGCAACTCTAATTGATAAAAGAAAAGATTTTTGAGAGCGATATTCAACCCCCCTTCTATCGCTACCGATCCTTCAATTTCAGTTCTTAATTCAGTTGTCCTTTAGTTGATTTCGAATTGCATTGTTAGTGTAACTATTTCTTGAGTCTTAATTAGCTTCATCAAGTTAATGAATAGTTTTAGTGAGTTAATAGTTGTTTGTTTTTAATTGTAGTAGGTTTATTTCTTTCTTAGATCAGATCTAGTTTATTGTGAGTTTCCGGATAGAGGGTTTCGAGTCTAGATTCTTGTTTGACCGCAAGAGGATTGGCTGAAATTTGATTGCGGTTTCGTTTGGATAGCATAGATTGAATTTTACAGCTCTTGTTTGATTCTTAATTCTTTGCATATGATAGTTTTAGTTCTTAATTCTGTTGTCCTTTAGTTGATTTCTAATTGCATTGTTAGTGTAACTATTTCTTGAGTTTTAATTAGCTTCATCAAGTTAATGAGTAGTTTTAGTGAGTTAAT
>JBAMIE010000022.1:7441032-7473511 GCA_037177295.1 Kaempferia parviflora | reverse complement strand
AAGTTTTCATTGTAGGTGTTTCCTATTACATCAATTGTGAATGCATACGAGGTTCAAGGGATTCAAGTCAATTCGGTGGGAGAAATTGTTGTCATATGGAGGTAGCTAGCTATATGAGGAATTAGACCAAAATGTCAAAGAAAGTAGGGTAAAAATATTGCATTTATGGCTCAATCAACAAGAAAGGAGGAGTTTTTCATCATCCTTGACATCATATTCACCATCATTATTGTCATTGTCAACTAAGTTAGTTGTAAATCACATGCTAATTTATAATCTACAAATCAAAGTGATAAATATCAAAGTGATAAATTTTCTATATGTTCAAGAGAATTTTTAAAATGATAAATATCAAAGTGATAAATTTTCTATATGTTCAAGAGAATTTTCTATAAAAAAATTAAAAAATTTTAAATGATAAATATCAAAGTGATAAATTTTCTATATGTTCAAGAGAATTTTTTTTCTCACAAAAACAAGTGGAATGTAAATTATGTATATGAAAACTTTGGTCAAAACTACTCATATATAGTAGTTTGGGCCAAAATTACTATATGGTTTATTTTGAATTATTCTATCATTTTAAAAATATTTTTAGATTTCATTGATCTCCTAACCTTGACTTACTACATGGACTTTAATGACTGCTTTAAAGTATTTATTCATATTCAAAATTTAATTTAAAACTAACTTGAAATGATTTTGACCAAAGTTGTTACATTATCAATTGTCAATTTTAAATTATTTGGTTACTTAAAAGCATACAACTCAAAAAATGATACAACTCAAATATGATCGTATAAGAGTTTGGCGAAAATCCTTATATAACCATTTGAGTCAAATTTTGAATATGATAAATACACTTAAAGCAGATATTAAAGTCCATTTATGTTTATAAAGCAATTAAATGTTTCAAAAAAGTCATATATTAATTTTGATGGCTAATTCTTATCAAAATTATCATATCTTTTATGATAAATTTTAAATTTATAAAAGAATTATATTTTATAAATTTATAATTCATTTTAAAAATTTCATAGCAAAATTTACATTACCAATTCTTTATTACTCTTTAATAAAATTATATTTTTAAAATTTATAGTTTAATAATGATTTGATTAAATCTATTATATGAGTTAGCAAATTAAGCACGCAATAAATCAATTGGAGCACTGAATAAATTTTCTTAGAAGGGTTAATTTTAATTAAAACTATTATATGAGTCTCTTTAGGCACCCAATAAATCAATTAGACCATCATTTTTTAGACAGTTTAATAAGAATGCAATTATTTAAATTTCACGATGAAATTACCTTTTGATGATACATCAAAATAAAATGCGACCATTTGAAAAATATAATTTATGAGCCTTAGGTCGAAAATTGCTAATCAGGTTATCCAATAGGTACGACCTTAATCAGGTTATCCAATAGGTACGACCTTTGACGAGAAAGCGATAAACATTAACAGAAATATGGATAAATTTAAGAATAAAGAAAGACTTTATGCTTATTTTGGTTCGAGATGGAGAGCACCCAAACTTCAGAAAATTATAGATTTTGAATTGAACCAAATTAAATTGGGAGAGAATTCAAACCCAATAACTCCTTAATACCTCGTGGATGGTCGACTTCGAATAGATCTTGCAAATCTTCCAAATAGCTGACTTATTAGACCACATAAATTGAGGTAAAAAATGAAGCTCCAGCCACGGATTCAATAAGATAGCATCCAGTATTATTATACTTAAAAAGTAAACAAAAGAAATGTTATACACGCAATTTTCCAATATTGGCTAGTGCAGGAAGCAAATGCACAAAGAAAAAATGTATTGAATTTGTCTACCACTTCCTTCGACATTGCAAGTGTTGAATTTCTTCAACTATATTAAATTATGAATGAATTAAAAGAAAAGAAATTTAGTGAGCTCATATGTGGATCTTTCTTTTGTCTAGAAGTTTTTTCAGGCCACCCATTTACCAAAAGATTTGAGGCATACGAACTGAATATGTTTACTTTAGGAGGAACCCAAATGCAATGGGACCTTGTAGAGGCAGTAGAGCACCAGTACTTTGGCATCATTTGGGCAGCTTATGACAGATTCAACCCGTAATGAAATAATTTCAGTCCGGTCGGTCGTTAATATCTTCTTCAAAACTTGTTCTGACTTCTGAGCTATCATGGCTTACTCTTTGTTTATGGTAGCACACATAGCATTCCATGGCCGGTGTTTCTTTCCAGAGGATACATGGAAGCACCTTCCACATATCTCTGATGATTGACAGCGGGTTCTCGCAGTCCTGGAATAGTTGGAAACTTTCCTTTCTGGCGCTTATTCATGATAGAGCATGCACCAAATTTGTCATTCGTCCCAGCACCGGCTCTCCTAAGAATAATAAAATTTGACAAGTTAGAACTTGTTAAAAACTCCTTGACATGACTGTTAATTAATAAAAATGAGTTATATGACTCTTAACAATATAGAAGTCCCTAGGAAATAGCTTACATCCACTACATAGTGAATACATAGTGGATAATAAAATGCAAACAAAAAATGAGTTCCTAACATTTACTGATAAGGAATATTCATTAGCACAAAAAATCATAGCTAAATTCCTTGTAATCGTTATTATTGTCTTACGATCCTCTCCCTTTATTTTGGGGTGATTGTCACATAGGGTTTTAGAAAATGGTCAGTGGAGTATGATCAAATTCAGGGGGTGAACTCACTTGCATGTGGAAGTATGTGGATTTGCAGTGCTGAGTATATTGTTCCCATAGCCAGAAACTAGAATAAATAGAGGATAATTCATGTCAAGTTTCAAGGAGAGATTGAGTCCATCAGTACACCTTGTGTTTCCACGGGGTGCTAGTTGGCTAGAGGATGACAGATTTTCTATAATGGGACAGGAATCAATTCCCAACGGGCGCATGCCCTAGGGGAAAAACTCCTCCCACCCCTAAGTCACTTGGTGGTCGGCTATAAGCTGACCTCGTGATTTACCTCGCTTTACATAACTTAGGACGAGTGTGAGGGGCGCATAGGGTGAGCATAATTACCTTTTGCTACCATAGTCTATTTCGAGTATCTTGATTAAAGATATAATTGATGCTTGGTGAAGATATAGTTGTCATGGTAAGGGTTGGAACAATGAGCCCATTGTTGAAGTTTTAAAGTTGATGTTGTGGCTATCAAACAACAATGATGTGATATGCTTGGATTGTAAGAAGATATGTGGCAATTATATGATGTAACAATGTGGTGTTCAATTGAGTGCCATGAGTTTATACAGCCTATGGATAGACCAAATCCATTCAGATCAATTATTGGATATAATAATAAAATTGAAATTTTCAATCTCATGCTTCAAGTCATGAATATTAAAGAATTTGGTAGAGTATAACTGGTGGCAAAAGATGAAGTGGTCACCTTAGCGGCCCCTCCAGGATGGTCTCACACACTCTGGAAGGGGTAAATCACGGGGGCCTATTCAGCCTTGCCGAGTGGCCTTCCTAGACTGAGGTACGAGATAAAGTAGTATTATGCCTCACTGGTGGCAAGCCCTGCCCGAGTACCAACTCGGCTACACCCGCATGGGCATTTGGTAGAGTATATCTGTGAGCTATGAATATTGATCATTCATGATGTGAGGTATGGATATTGATAATCATAGTGAATTATTTGATGCCAATGTGTGGTTTATCATCATGCAACTATACATCAATAGACAACTGTCATTGACAAGGCTTTGAATATAAGTGAGTTGACAGTGGTAATAATGACTTGAGTATGATGTGTTAATATAAGTGGTAATAATGACTTGAGTATGATGTGTTGGCTGTATTAAATCAGGTAGATATTTAGTTGCCTGTCAAATTAGTGATCTTGATGTCAATGGTCCCTATGTTATGCTAAGAGTTAGTTGGACCTCATGTTTGATTTAGTGATGTAATATTGTAAATTGTGATTGTCAAGCAACGATGATTGAAGTTGAGGGTAAATCAAATACCGTATGGATAGTTTGATCAAGATGTTGAGTCTATTGTCAACCCAATCTAGGTGTCACTGCTGAATCTTAACCTAACAGAGTAGGTGGTTACTTAATTGCACGAAAGAGGTAAATCATGTGTGGCTACTAGCCATTGGTGCAAGTGGCCAAGACATGAGGGAAGGCATATTCGAACATGCCAAATTTCAACCTCATGACCTAATGTGGCAATACCCATGCAAGGATTGGGTTTTTAAATGAGACCTTAGAGATTGTTGCAATGAGGCAATTATTAAGGTCAATTATGTTACATACTCTCCTTTATTTATATGCATTGTCTTATTATCACTTTGCATATACATCCTTCTTACATATTTAAAAATAGGTCCCAAACTATTTACAGTTTAAATCCAGCCAATGAATTCTCTTCAAGATTCAACTCGTTTGACCCTACTCAAGATCCAAAACACTCTCAATAAAAAAGAAAAAATTAAAATCAAATCAAATAAAGAAAAAAGAAAGAAAACCATAGAGCAACGTTGTTCAAAATAATTGCCGTGTAGTTATCAGGGCAAGATCCTGTAGTGCCAGGTTATGAATAAAGATGGCAAACTCCAATTCAGTGCATACTTGTTCCCTTTGAAGACCACTCAGAACAGAAACAGAGCCAATTTTTTAGGAACCATAACTCAGCTATAATTGCAGAGCGCTGGTTAACTGTGGGCATAAGGTACAGTTAGGCTAATATGAGCTGTGACAATTTAATACGATTAATCAACCGAACCTCAGGATCAAAGTGATGAGTATCAAGTATGATTGACAACCAGATAGAAAGATTGAGATACAATGAATCATCAATATAACAATCAAAACAGCAGCTGAACTATGAAGTGAGACACATGAATAAAAAAATAATATAGCTGGTGGTAGGTACTATGGTTGTCAAACTTGGCTGACTCGGATACAGATCAGCCGAGCTGGATTGGGATTGACTTTAGCCAATACTATTTTCTCTGGTATTTCAGACATCCATTAAAAGGACATCAGAAAGCTGAAGATAGGGATCAAACTTAGTGGAAATCTCATTGTATATATACTAAAATTCGGTAAGAATTGAGAAAATCTAGTGATTTTTTAGAACCAACTTATTTCTCGGAAAATCGCAATTCCAACCAACAAGAAAAGAAAGAAAAGGGGAAGAGAAACCTGGCCAAGAAAATGAGAATCTTTAGGAAGAGAGGAAATGGCAAAGAAAATTTCCACCTTCGATCAAGAGAAGATGTAGGAGTAAGCTTATAGGAAGGCTTCAAAAATCATAAGGTAATAACGTTTATTAATTAAATTAATATTTAATAGTATATAATATAGGAATTAGTAATAGAAGGGCTGCATTTTCAGTCTTGAATTCGCAGAGGCCATTAATTTCTTCTCAAGGAAATGATTTTAATAATCAAAAAGTATATTATTAAACATAATTCCAAATGCTATAACATTTATGCAGTAAATTATGTGGGAAATTTAAAAAAGAAAAGTGTTAATGTAGTATATATTGAAATAATTAAGAATATACATAAACATGTAATGACGAGAGTGAAGACTCTAGATAGATTAATCGACGTGTTTCCAATAAAGAAAATTATGTGAAAAATTCTAAAAAAAAAGATATTCATGTAGCATACATATATTGAAATAATTAAGAATATACCTCATGTAGCACATTAGGTATCAGCTCTACATCCAAATTTTTTTTTACACTAATCGTGGATAAACTCATTAGAAACATTCAAAACAAGTCACCATGTTACATGTTGATGATGACATTATTTTGGTCAAAGAGATATGTGAAGAAGTAAATGTTAAGCTCAAATCTTGGCAGAAACCAAGTAAAAGGTTTTAAACTTAGTTAAGTTAAAGTAAAATATATAAAATTTATGTTAAGTAGTGAACGTAACAAGGCAATTGTTAAGAAAGGAGATACTGAGTTACATATAACTAAAAACTTTAAGTATTTGGGATCGTTTTTACGTTGAATACAAATAGAATGGTCGAAATGGAGAAGGGCGTCAAATGTTCCTTGTAATCGTAAGGTAACTCTAAAATTTAAAAGGAAGTTCTATAAAATAGTGGCCTACTATGTTGTATGAAATTGAATGTTGGGCTATGAACCGAGCACACATGTAGAAAATAAGAGTCACAAAGACGACGATGTTAAAGTGGATGTACAAACATACGAGAAAAGACAAAATAAGAAATGAAAATATTAGAGAGAAAGAAAAAGTTGAACCTATTGAGGGAATACTTTGAGAGATGCATTTAAAATGATATAGGCATATACTTAAGAAACAAATAAATGTCCCAGTTAGGCAGTGTGAGAGCAAAACAAATATGCACATTAATAAAAAAAAGGACCAAAAAGGATTTAATAAGTAATAATAAAATAGGATAAAATTCATTTAAATATCGGCAAATTACTGAACTACATAGCCAAAGTTCTGAAATACTCAAACCACATAGGTAACTTTCAAAATTATTAAATCACGCACCCGTACCCATTTTACCCCTCTTTTTTATTCCCAATTGATTGGGAGATTTACCAATCGAATTGCTACGCTGAAGCAATCGATTAGGAATAATTCTGTGGTCGTGTAACATTCCACCAATCGATTGCTATAATGATGAAATGTAACTCGATCAAAAACAAATTGAAAAAATCATTGCTCTCAATATAGTGTATCAAATTGATGTTTGAGGGCATAGATGTATTAAGGAGACTTAGATTAATACAAAGGTCTTGATTTGGAGTGATTCTGAGTTCTCTAGTTCATCAGGCAATTTCAGACCTAGAGAACTCCAAATCACTCCAAACCAAGACCACTCATCTAAGTCTCCTTAATACATCTATGCTCTCAAACATCAATGTGATACACTATATTGAGAGAAGTATTTTTTTTAACTCAATCAAAAACAAGTTAGAAAAATCACTACTCTCAATATAGTATGTCAAATTAATATTTGAGAGCATAGATGTATTAAGGAGACTTAGACGAGTACAAAGGTCTTGGTTTGGAGTGATTCTGAGTTCTCTAAGTCCATCAACCGATTTCATCCAAAACCGGCTAATGGATGTAGAGAACTCTAAATCACTCCAAACCAAGACCGATATAATTGTTTAAGTCTCCTTAATACATCTATACCCACAAACATCTATGTGATACACTATATTGAGAGCAGTAATATTTTTTTAACTCGTTTTCGATTGAGTTACATTCCACCAATCGATTGCTACACTGTAACAATTGATTGGTGACAGTAACTTGATTGGAAACGAGTTTAAAAAAAAAAAAAATCACTACTCTCAATATAGTATATCATATTGATGTATTAAGAAGACTTAGATGAGTACATCGGTCTTGGGTTGGAGTTTTCTAAGTTAATCATCCACTTTTGGACGAAATTGACTAATGGACCTATAAAATCAAAATTTTAATATTGTCTACAAAGGAGAGTCCTAGGGCACTTATAATGAATAATGAACATTTGATACAATTTTTCATGCCGAGAATGAGTTAAAAAATTACTAAAGTGTGTCAAATTGATGTTTGAGAGCATAGATGTATTAAGGAGACTGATGAATATATCGGTCTTGATTTAGAGTGATTCGGAGTTCTCTAGGTCCATAGCTGATTTTGGATGAAACCGACTAATGGACCTAGAGAATTCAAATCACTCCAAACCAATACCGATATACTCGTTTAAGTCTCCTTGATACATCTATGCCCTTAAACATCAATTTGACACACTATATTGAGAGTAGTGATTTTTTCAACTCGTTTCCGATCGAATTACATTCTACCACTGTAGCAATCAATTGGTGGAATGTTACACGACCACAAAATCATTCCATTATGAGGGGTAAAATAGGTATTGGATACATGATTTAGTAATTTTAAAAGTTTGTGATTTGGGTATTCCACAATTTTGGCTACGTGGTTCAGTAATTTTCCTTTTAAATAGGTGAAGATATAGTAGATGATCGATCCCAATGACGAAAGAGGATCCATATAGTCAACCTCACTTAGTGGCTTGGTGGTTGTTGTTTGTAGGATATGGTAGATTTAAAACTTTTTAATAATTTAGATAAATGTAAGAAAACATGCAAACATTTGGATATATTTATGTAAAAATGTAAACTTTTTAAAGATTTAGATATGTTTATCTAGTTTTTTTTAGTATTTTTATTGTCTCATAGATTAAGCATATTTATTTATTTTTATATTTGTTATTAGAATATTTTTTTCGTTTTGATTTTTTTTCACATTGATTCCAAAGAAGAGCTTACTGATCTGCTATGCTGGTATCTCTGTTTTTGGATTGTATCATTAATTTAACAACCATGCCTGGTACATGCAACATTTTCTAATAGGTGAAAACTTTTAGGCCTTGATTATGGTAGGAGCACTTAATTAAAATGTCGGCATAGAATCACTTACTGTTACACTACAAAGAACCATTTGAAAATTACCCATAGCAGTGCATCGTAGATACTAAAACAGTGTGTATTCAAATATATTCCAATTTGATAATCATTATTGAATACGTTTAAAAATCAACATAACATATAAGTGATAAATAGATTGCAGTAATCCAGTTACCTCAAAAGTTTCTCAGATGCAATTCGAGCAGCATCAAGTGTGCTTTTGTTTGGCAGATAGTTAACTCTTCTACTAAAATCAGCTCGCATAGGAGAATGGATCTTGATAATCTGAACAGGAGTATTGAAGCATTCAAAAGTTGGACTGACTTCTAGATACAACAATTATAAAAATAAGGGCAGTGTTTTGCTTACTCCTAAACACTCCATCATCTGATAATATGCCCTACCATGAAGTGGAGTATGTCCCTTCCTAGACTCTGAAAAGTACCTAGTCCTGCAGACAATAAAGATGCAAGCTTAGGTAAGAACAAAATTACTGTCTGCATACAAACCAAGGCTGAAGGTGTTTTGATTTTTACTCAACCATTCTTTATATCCTGGATCCACTGTGAAGCCATACATATCAACAGTGTCACAGATGGACAGAGCAAACTCAAGAGCTTTAAGTCCAGTTCCTTTAGCTGAAGAACCAAAGGAGGTACCTAACATGAGGTACACTTGATTCCGAATTGGGATTTCCTACAAAAAGCAAAACTAAAATTTCATGTGCCTAGAATTCTGTCATCACTCTTGTACATAATAGGTTTATGATCTCTATGTTTCACACATATAGAAATATAAAAATGGCAACTCATGCTTTTAAAATCTGATAGCAAGACAGCTCCTTGTGTCCACATGCTACCAGATACGTAGATGCCTCTGCAGTATTATCATATTCCATTTCCTATCAATGGTCGGACTTTAAATGAAAAAATCGATGGCCTCTACATGACCAAAATGTCAGAATCATTACTGAACTTCTACTGATTCATATACGAGCAAACAAATCTAGAGATTTACTGCTTGCAACTGAAATGTCACCAATACCATAGGCATGGCATTGTCCAATTCTCTATATTTTCAATCCTCTTGGATAATCCTCTGCTGACATATACATATATTTTTGTTTTTAGCATTATAATTTTGGAGTAAATTTTCAATTTGGTTTAGAGATACAACCAGAAATGCTGCACTCTTGGACAAATTAAATCCATGAATCATTCAGGATTGTAATATAAGACTCAGTTTCAAATTAATTGATAGTCAAGGTTCTAAATCACTTGTGTTAGAAGCATGAGGGTTGAGAACAACATAGTGCATATGCATCAATGCAAATGAAATCATTATTAACTTTAGTGTTATCTATGAAAATTTAATTTAAAAAAAGAGTCAACAATGAGCAAATATGAGTTAACAATTGATGGGAAAATATAAAGCGTTGACTATATATTGACAAAAGGTTAATCTATACATTCTGCAAATATAAAGATGCATATGCAATCATTACTAACGTAAGTTTATCCTTAAAACTATAATTTTTATGAGTTAACAATTCTGAAAAAAGTTAACCTATGCCTACTACATAATAGATTACAGGAAATCAAAAGCACATCCAAGGTCTTACTGATATTAAAAAAATGTTGTCAAAATTTGATGTCAAGAACTGTAAAACTTATTTAAGAAAATCATCATTGAATAAATATCAAATTCCTCATCAATGTTTCCATCATTTATAAGAGGTAAAAAGGAGTATTCCTTGGTTGAGATAACTCACTGGATCTGAAGTTATGTATGCAGGATGATTTTTTTATTTAATTCTAAATGACGAAGTAGCCATCTCCTCACTTGTTATCATTTTTAGCTAATGGTTTTCTTCATTTTTAATAAATTTATTATGGATAAAACTAAACAAGAGCTATATCAGTTTTGATATTTTCAAATATATATATATATATGTTGGACAACATTATTTTATATCTTAAAATGTGCTTGTGGCCATAGTAAATTGTTGAGATCAAGTAGTGAATTTGGTATGTGGTGCAACTTAAGAGTGCCTAAGGGGACTGTGCAATTTTAGGAATTGGGAAGGGAACATATAGTACCCCAGTAGAGAAACAATTAAATCCCAATGTAAAAAGGCGGGGAAGGGACATCAATTTTGGTGGGGCTTGTACATTAACAAGAGGCACCACACTTACCACTTGGGAAGACTCCTGTTAGGGATAAAATGGCAAGTGTTAAAAGAGTATTATCAACAATAAATAGTAGAGGGGCTGCTATACAGTTAGCACCTACCACTTTATGTAAACAATTTGAAGATCAATTCATTCATGAATAAATATTTAGACACTTCTATTGAGAATAATATATTTAATAGTATATATAGCGAAGATATTTACAACAAGTTCAAAATATGCAAACACTTCGTTCAATTATAAAGAAGTAATAGTTTCAACATTTTAATAAAAATAGTCACATCATGAAGATAATCTTTAAATATACTTTGAATGAATTGGAATATTAGACAATTAAAGCAATAGTATTGTCTCTTCATCTTTTATTTTAACTAAAATAAGCAATCAATTAAATGAAAATTGACTTTGCTTTTATATCTTGTGTTGTGTGCATGGGAAACATAAATTATTGATATCTTCCGTGTAAGCCTCATATTCACTAAACGCTTCACATTTATTTCTTCAATGCAAACCAGAAATAGAAATTGGAGACTAAGATATTGATGCAATCATGCCTGCATGTGGTTTTGATGTTTGGGCAAAGATTAAATTAAAAAGATATTGTGAATTTTTTCACATGTGTATCCAGTGTGCAATGTAGAATAGCTTGAAATGTAATTGTGAGTGCAATAATTGAAGTCTAAATAGGTCAAGGACTGGATAATTGGCAAGTGGAAGACCAAGTAGTGGATACTTTAGGAAGAGCAAATAGATTAAGGACTGGATGCTTGACAGATTAAGTACCGATAAGTTAAGGAGCACAAGATGCCAGGCAAGGCAAGGCAAGGCAAGATGGTGAGGTCACGGAGGTAAGGTTTCTTGGCATGGAGACCCGAAAATGAGACATTTTAGCATGGTGAAGTTCCAGAGGGTGGGACCTCTTGGCACACAAGTAATTTCTGTGAGGATGAGTCAAGTGCACTTGTACAATGAGGTACAGGTGAGAATAGACTTAGGAAAGATTCAACCTTGGAAGTGGTAGGTACAATCGATTGGAACTGTTTCAGACTAGGCAGACGACTCAGACGAACAGAAAGTCACAATATTTTTGTTAAGGATCAACCAATGCCGAAAGACTTGACTGACCAGCAATGAGGATCAACTAATGCCTAGTCAATCGCCTCACTAGAAATGAAAAACCTAGAAGAGAATTGTTGATTAGACGTTAGCAGACTACAACAATGAGATGATCTATGAGCTAGCATTCAACGATTGATGGATGGCTCACTTTAGTCAACTGAAGTAGCCAATACGGCACCAAAGGCTAACAAAATCAAGTAATCAGTCGACTGGTGGTATAATTCAGTCGACTGATTGAAGGCTGAAAAAGTTGTTTGAAGGCTAAAAAGGAGATCCATGGTAAGTTTATTGAAAGATCAAACTCGTGTTATTGTATTCTTTGCTCTCATTTTTTCTATTCTACTTCTTGTACTTAATTTCTCATCAATTGAAAGAAGAGTGTGTAAGAGTTTTCTCCACCTCTAAAAGCTTTACAAGAAATAGAAAAAATAGTGGCTTACGAGGGTGATCCAATGAAGGATCATAGATGGGTTATAAACCACGTAAATCACTTACTTGGTTTGCTTGCTTTATTTTTCATATTTATTAGTTATATTTCCGATGCATTACCACAAATTGTAGAGACAAGCGATCAATTATTCAGTTGTGGTGGCAATGAAAGCCTCCTGAGGGTGGATGCCACAATGAAGCGGCATAAGGATGAACCATCTTGTCATTCCTCCCTTCCCGCCTTCAGCAGCTATATGCTACACGAGGCAATAGCAAAATTTTGATTTGGAGTATTGACAAGCTTCTTGCCCTTCATCTTGGCCAAATGAAAGCTCCAAAGATGATTGATGGGCCATGGAGGAAGCAAGTTAATGCACAAAGTTCACAATGCAAGCTTGATTTGAACTTTGAAGATGACAAAGGGGCTGTGAAGGATGTTGATCTGCATATCCAATTAGCAATTCTAGCACATGCACCCAACATCACCATACAGTCAAACAACAAACAATGGTGCCTAGAGAGAATTCAAAGACTAGAGAAAAAAAAGCATTGGTGAAGGGAATAACGCCAAACAATCACGAAATACATTCATACCTTTCACTGCTATTGCCACATGTAAAGAACTTGTGTTGATGAACTTGTTGACACAGGTTTTAATATGTAGAATATAATACTTGATAACATTCAATAAAAATAGTATACACCTAAAACTTAATAAATAATTCATTAAACTTACTAATAAGAAACACATGTGCACATCTGCAAAACACATCAATATTTGATATAAATTTAAGAACTTAATCATTATTGAAATCCCACCTCATTCTGTTTAGAATAAGGCACAGTGAATCTAAGGATATTCTTTATTTAATATAGCTCACTAACTCTACAGAAAATTGTAACTAAATCTCATAGTCTAACTCTATTAAACTCTTTTTTTATATATATTATTCTTATCATATCATTTTGAACTCTATTTGAGGTTAGAATCTAGAAGTTTGATGGTTGGTCTTAAGATGAATTCAGATTGCTGAAAGTGGCAGATGGTGAATTTATTTTGTTGAATCACAAAGCTACTCCATTATTCTGTTAGTTACCGGTAAATCAGTCCTTGCATGATAAATATCAGGAATGTGAGATAGAATGCAAGATGCTGCATAGGGAAATATAGGGATATAAATTGAGACTAATGCTAAGATGTTATTGATTTTGATCAAAGGCTTGAATCCTCTGTAGTATATTAGTATAGCCAAATACATAGAGGTTCAATAAAAAGGTTTTGAAGTCATAGTTTCTCATGTTATTAGAGAAAAGCTTGAATCCTTCGTTGTCTATTAGTATAGCTAAATACATAGAGGTTCAATGAAAAGGTTTTGAAGTCATAGTTTCTCATGTTATTAGAGAAGTAATAGGGTTGATAGGTTGCAGCTGGGTGGCAAATTCTACTGCTCTTAGTATGCAAGATGATCTATGGTGAATGTGTTTCACTTGAATCTAAAGTAAACATTGCCAGGTTGACCACTGATTCCCTAGTTGGATATTATAGTATCATATAAATAAACTCTTCCTAAGGAAGCTCAACTCTTATAAGAAGGGCATTGAATCATTTTTTATGACCCAAAGTGAGGACCATAATTTCATCAAATAATCGTTCAACAATCCCTACTTAGAAAAACAAAACTTCAATAGTGTTATTCCAAACAACAATTCCTACACACACACACACAAAATAAATTATTTCCAAAAAAAAAAAAACAACATTGTCATTCCAAACAACAATCCCTACTTACAAAATATAAATTATTTCAATTGTGTCGTTCCAAACAATAATCCCTAATTACAAAAAAAAAAGACCTCAATAGTGTCATTGCAAACAGCAATCTACAATTCAATTCCCAAATCCTTCTTAAAAAAACTCATCCCAATCATGTATATTGAGCTAATATTCAACAAGATGGAGAAGCATTTATTCTAACTTCACTTAGGTTAGATCATCCATGTAGTAGAGATTGTTAAAACTATTATTACTTATTGGGGATAGTAACTTATCAAACTCAGGGGCGCAGATAAATTGAACCTGCTAGCAAGCTTTTCGAGTTGGCTTGAAAAATATTTGATTCGTATTTGAATTATCGAATTCGAGTCAAACTCAACCATGTTCGATAATTTTTTTAAGTCGAATTGAACACATAATATTTTGTTCCATTATTTACAAGTCACTCGCAAGCCGAACTAGACCCAAGTTGTGTTTATTATTTTACACAATTTTGGTTTGGATATACTCAAATTAAGATTTTAAGTCATTTCGACCTATAGTTCGATTCTGCTAAAATCAAGGTTCAAACAACTCAAACCAAACTCGAACTCAAATTTCATTTCGAACCGAGCTCAAGTCAAAATTAGTTGTATTTTCAAACTTCGAATCGAAGTCAAATAGCACATATATTTTTCAAGTTCGAACTCAAATATCAATATACTATTCAACTCAATTTGGTTCTATTGCACCCCTAATCGAACTTATAAGAACTTACATAAGGATGCTGCTCACCGTCATCCTAGAGTGGAGCTCTAAGCATGCAACTTAACAATTGGATAACTAGACATGCCCTTGCTCCTTGGCTAATAACCATTATTTGAAATAGCATCATTTGAAAAATAAAAATAGAAACTCAACTTGGAGCAGGTAGATTGACCAACTTGTCTCACAACAGAAGCTTCCTTTTGAATTTAATCAAGGCTAAAAATGGATTACAGTTTACAAAAAAGATACTTGTGGACCTACTCGGTGTTAATTAGCTTTTGTGCTTCAATCAAAAACAATTACAACTAAGCAATACTAAGTACAATGTAACCACAACATAGTCAAAAGAATAGACACAAGTTAGCAGACGTGCTACAATGTTAAATTGGGTAGCTTCTTAAGCATCAATACTAGTTTCTATGTAGAATCACAAACTTGTAATTGCCCAACTTTCTGATTGAATGATGCAAAGAATTGAGCTACTAAATGAGATAAGAGGAACAAATGTCATTGAAAATCACTGTTGACAAAACTAGGATTGCTTGCAATTCAATCATGGTCTTAAATCATGGTTTCGTAATTTTGCCATAAACATATTGCACTGACGAGTACAAGTAGGAATAAATCCTAGGGTACATTGAGATGACACTGTCCTCCCTTCAATCAAATAGCCAAAAAAAACTTTAACCAGTGTATAATTTTATTTTTTAGAAAGTTAACTCATTTACATCAAATATAAAAATTAGGGTTATATCAGTTGGTATGACCTAACATTGACATGAATGGAATGACAGTCACGAAATTAATAGCATGAATTGCCAGCCCAATCATAGTACAAATTTGGTTCAACAGTCAATTTGGACAGAAGGGGAGGTGTATTGCTCGTTTGAGTCAAATTTTATGACATGTTGGAGGCTAAAGGTCAGCTCAAGCACCAAGATTGAGTACTAGATAAGCCTTGAGCCAAATGGACCACAGAATAGTTGCTGACCCATAACACATCATAGCCTTAAGCCAAATGGACCAAAGAATAGTTGCTGACCCATAACACACCATATGGCCTTTTATGGTTATTGAAAATCAGACAAGGATGGGCCAAAAAGCCCTTTATATTCTTTGAGCCAGACTGGTTGAGTTGAATGATCAAGAACTGATAACTCAGCTGCTAGCCTACTCTGAACCATGCAACTATGAGAACAATTGACAGTACATGAATGGTAATTCAACTACTGCACCGAGCCAAGCAAATTCAAAAAACGATCAGTGGTTCATGAATGTGTATATCACAGATATATAATTAGCCTGATAGAACATATATACAATAACAGGTTCCAATCTTATAGAAGAAACAACATACTGCACTAGAAAGTGTTTGAGCATGACAAGTACCCGAATCATTTTGTTTATGATGTCATGAATAGTGGTTTTAATGATCAGCACCTCCTTCTTCGTTTCTGCAATATGAAAATTTCAGATTATGTTGACTAAGACAAGCACATAGTGATATACAATAGAGATTCACACCATCAAGCTCTGCAACTTTGTCCAGTGCCTTAGCAGATCCTCTGTTAAGAAGACGAAATGTACTTTTCCTCCCCACATATTGTGTATAGTTCTGACGTATTAGAATAGGAAGGAAAAAAACCTCTTGGTAAATAAGGGGAAAAAATTATGCAGTAAGCTGAGAGAGGTTTCCATTAAACCTGGATTGGAGCTCCATTTTCCCTAACAACAGCATCATAGTGATCTATTTCCTCCCCAAATTTTGTCTTTAGAAGGTCGCCAGAATTACCAATAACAGCACATC
Organism: Kaempferia parviflora; assembly: GCA_037177295.1. Lineage (NCBI taxonomy): Eukaryota > Viridiplantae > Streptophyta > Magnoliopsida > Zingiberales > Zingiberaceae > Kaempferia > Kaempferia parviflora. The sequence continues at coordinate 7,456,977 of JBAMIE010000022.1, read as the reverse complement.
GTCCAAATTGCCGAGGGACAAAAGGTGGTGTTTCAGGAAGCACTGAACTAAGTTTTTCCATGCATAATGTTCTATTTTTGCATTGATCCCTGGAATAGAAAAAAGAAATTTCTGCATTTGACATCATTAACAATTCTTAAAGTTTCCTTTAACTCATCAATGCAAGTGAAAGGTTATAACACTATAATGGCTGACTCAATTTTAACAGTGGACTCACAGTTGTATTCCTTTATTGATCCTACGCCATGCATATTCCTCCCACCCATTTGGTAATGCATCAATAAACTCTTTTGTCAGTATGGTAGAACTATTGCGAACCTGAACAATAAATTAAATGATTATTTTCTTGAAGTAGGTTGTCTGTAAATCATGAATCATGTCTCATGAGGAACCTAACAGCAAACTGTACAACAATGCCAATGTTAAATAAGGAGGCAAAAAGCATAATACAACTGGCGCATAGGCATCTAGAGAAGCTTACATTATCATATCTAAATCACAGCTCATATTTTGGAACAATTGATAGTTTCATAGATTGATTGTTAGAAATATGAAACGACGAAAAGATGTTTGAACACAATGCTTCAAGAAATATGAATGGAACAATGACCTGCTCCCAAGTGGCAGCTGCTTCACAAAGGTTGAAATCAAATGATAAGCCTTCAGGTTCTCCAGTTTCGGGGTCACTCTATAAAAGTTAGCATAAAAACTTAGATACAAATTGATTGCCCAAATTTAGCCAATATACTAAACAACATAAAGCTAAATAGATAAACATCACATCTGCAATGACTTGTACTCATGAAAGAACTAATTTGTGAAACAGTGAATGTATACTTTCCTTCTTTTTCTTTCATAAACAAAAATCTTCTAAGATTGCAAATTCGCATAACCGATGAAAACAAAAAACAACATGTCTAGAAAATTGGGTACAAAAGCATATGAAAAAATAATGCAGAACTTTTGAAGGAAAACTAGCATTGTTCTTGCAGGTGAACAAATGCAGTCAATTCATGTGTGATCATCAAAATAGATGTGATAGGACCAGCCAACAAGCCTATGTTGCAGAAGCAAAAGAGTCATAAATAGTTCTTTTTTCCTTGGGGTAGTTTACAACTAAGTTGGGTTCTTTGGCTCAAGAATCAATCACTCTGAAGAAAACAAAACTGTAATAATAAATCTTCCTGCACAGGAAAGTAATTCAGATTCTCAAGAATGACCTAAAATCCCATGAAGAGAAAAGAGCTTGATTGAGTTAAATGAATGATCATTCCCCTAGGAAAGACTCGAAGAAATAAAACAAGCTCTAAGGGTCATAGTGGATGAGACAAACGTTTTTACTAAAGAAAAATGCTACAAAAACTTTATATTGAAATGTTCCTTAAAGTTCTGCAACCTAACGCCATGTTTCTTACAGCAGATGAAAGAACTTAAGGATATGGTGGGTATTCATTCCTCTCCGGCCTCCATCCATTTGTTTGGAAAAAACAGAGACAGGGAAACAAATGGAGACAGATTTGTCTCTCTCCATTTTCTTTAAACTGCGTCCACTTAGATAGGGTGAAAAGATACAAGAGTTGGCTGCAAGCTGACCCGCTCAATTTTAAAAAATAAAAGACAAAATTATTCTTTTATGTTTAACTTATTATTAGTAGTATTTTTTTTTCAAATTTTTAATAATTGAAAACTGACAAAAATTATGATAGTTGTGCTCTTTTTTTCATTACAAGGAAATGATGTGAAAGTAAGGTTATATATTTCTTTCCCCTGAATGAGATAAAAGAGGAAACCCAATTGGTTTTTTCAATCACTTTCTATTGTTAGTTTTTCTAGTCACTATTTTATTTTTTGCCTTTGTTAGGAAGCCTAAGGGAATGACATGCCGACCTTTCCTAAAATATCTTTATCAACACGTGAAAGCATGAAAGGCAAGTGAACTGCAATCATGCCGAAACATGTTAACATTCTATTCCAATATTCATCATGGAGGAAAAAATCATAATTCATCATGTCAGAAACAAACTCACCCACTTTGACACTGTATCACTGGGGTACTGTATCTTAATTTGACAATAATCCTGGCTTAGCAGAGCCTGCAATCCTAAACCATTGGAATCCTGCACTTTTACAATATAATAATTAGCTCTGCAAATAAGACATAAAGTTTTCATTCATCACTTCAAATAATTTTAACTTATTTGAAAATCATGTAAAGGTGGAACCCAGTCACCCACTACTAATTGCAATATGGAGTTTGATTACCAGCGCAACAATCATATCACATATGGCTAACTGCAATTACTATTGTGATGGATCATCAAGAATATAAGCAAAACCCCTCTAATACTTGCATATTTTCTACATTCCAGTCTTTAGATTCTATCAAAATCTTGAAAAATGAAAAAACTAATGCTTAACCTCCAAAGCTCCAACAAGCGCAGAGTAATGGGAGACATAAGCAATTATATCAGATACCAATGGTGTTATTTGGATCATCGGGGCCTAAGGTTACACAAGCACTGCTATGTTAACGCAATCAGAATGAAGAACTTCTGCAACTTAAAAAAGAACTTATTAATAAACTGATATCTTGAGCACTTAAGAATCCTATAGGATGTATGTCACTTGGGAGGTCAATTAGAAGTAGTAGAAAAATATAGCACATACTACTAACTCAAAGTAGAAGCCAATATGAATGCGGGCCTTCAAAGGGAGTTAGGTCTACTGCTTCCCTGTTACACCAGAAGCCAAGAGCATATGAAGCCTATGAACTCGTTAACTCAATAAAGAGTTTCTAAGAACCTGATGTTGAGAAGGAAACTTGGGCATTCATATTAACATGGAATTTAATGTATCTTTCAACTCTAAACCAAAGGGTAGGACCCTATTGGGGTTAAGGTTAACTTGGAGGTGATAGATTTATGCTACTCCGCCAACCTCTGAGCCACACTGACTATGTTTCTCAAAGATAGTTTGAGTAGTCTCCTGACGTAAGCATAGACATATTTACTACAGAGATTATGTACGCGTTGAAAAGGAATGTCAAATTGCCAAAGAATGGAATCCTAAAAGTATATACAGAAACTCACCACGCACTTCTTAAAGCCACTCTGCAATGCCCTCAACGCGTTCAGATCATCTTCTGTAACCCTAAGTCTATCATCTACCAACAAAACAGCAACGAACAGCATGAACATCGAGCGCTAAGCCCAGCAAATTCAAAGAATTACAAGTCGAGCGGGATGGCCATCTCACGTTGGTTGGACAGTCCGACGATGTAGATGAGGATCGCGGAAACACCAGATGCGAGAGCGACCAACAGCCCCAGCTGCAAGATCCGCATCTGATGCAGGTGGCGAATGTAGCGGCGTCCAAATCCACGAGATTCACCAAAGCCCCCCTCCCCTCGTGAATGGTATCTTCTTCTTCTCCTCGTCCTCCTCCAGATCGAACACTTCTCCGAAGGTGTGGGATTCGTTGAGTGGGGAGTGGAGTGGAGAGCGGAGGGGAGAACTGACACTCTTAACGCAACCTACGTACAAAGGCTCTACAGAAAGATTTCCGCTGCTGTTGGCGTTTTCTCATTCTCATTAACAAAGGAGGTGCTACGCCTCTTTTGCCGCTGGACGCTGGACGCTGGTCGCTCGGGTCTTCCTTATTAAGGCCAGGGACAAGCCCGTAGGATACTATTTCATGGGCCGGGACATATTTTGAGTATGAAGGCCCATGAGCCCAGACCAGTCCATTCAGAGTGTAGATCCTTTGGTCCACTTTTCTATGGTCCATTCCTGTTCCACATCACGAGGACCGTTAGATCAAATCATAAGAGAGTAAGAGACTAATACATGAATCCATGATCTGATCCAACGGTCCTCGTGATATGGACTAGGAAGGGACCACATAAAAGTGAACCAGAAGATCCCAACTGATCCATTTAATGAACAATTTTGTCCTTCTCTTTGATTTCAAAAGATTTTTTTTAATTAAGTATCAAATTCTTGAATTTCAAAAATTTTTTACCGGCCAAAAGATAAATTTAAAAAACACCAAGTGAAGGAAAGTTAGCCAATGTGTGTGACTCAAGTCGGCAGGTCAAGGTTGGCTCAACTTAACTAAGGTAGGATTAATTCAGTCGGTCGATAGATCAGTTCAGAATGACTACATTAGTTTGATAGCTCAGTCAAGTATAACAAATGATGATTTAGTATAATAACTAGCTGACCAACTTGGGACGAAGTCGCGTAGGTGTATCTTTCTGACCTAGAGCAGGCCAAATATTGACGGTATCAATAGGGTACGTGGAAATTGGGGCCCTATTCAATTTTGACCTTTCGACTTTTACGAATATTATCCCATATACTTACCATCTAAGAATTTTAATAAATAATTTAAGATAGATATACTTGTGACTATGATATGGGCATCAAGTAGAGATTTAATAAAGTTGTCCCATAGATGCTAGTTGATTAAAGGGTGGTAAATTTGTTATAACGAAATAGATATCAATTTTCGACGGCGCATGCACTTAGGAAAAATTCCTCCCACCCCTTAGCCATTCGGCGGTCGACTATAAGTTGACCATATAATTTACCTCATTTCATATAACTTGAAAACGAACTATAAAGAATACCTAGAGTTAGCGTAATTAACCTAATAGAGTTGATGGCTTGACATGGTTTAGACTTTAGTTACTATAGTTGGCTTGCTAGATGGATTATGTTCGATGGTGTAATGAGATGAACTTAGAGGTGATTTACGAAAGATGACTAGGAGAATCTATGAGACTAGAAATTGTTGGTGAGATGGCTTGATTACCTATTAGAAGGTTGACTCAAAGTGTTTAGGGAAAGATGGCTTGGCGCATCTAAATGATTAGAAATTCCTAATTCCTATGGAGGTGAACTTTAGGGTAGCTTAATAGGAGGTGATTTTATAGGTGAACAACGAAGGATGACATTTGGAGCAAATTTGAAGGGCTTAGTGCATTTGGTTCTGATGTGAGGTGAACTCAAGGACAACGTAATTAATGTTAAAGACCATGAGGTTAGTGATTATAATCTTGAGGTTCACATTTTAGACAACATCATAAGAGATTATGTGTATGGTTAGATAAGGATTTTGACAAGCTAATGGCTTATAAAAAGGTTATAGCTAGTGATTAACCTTGATCCTATAATTTTGTATAGGCTTACAAGGGTGTAAACCGAGTGAAGTTAAAATCTTTAATTAGATTCAATTGAGTGGAGGTGAGTCTCAGTCAATTCGAGTAAAAGACAAAAATTTATTTCCATCCACAAACTCATATTCAATGATGACATGAACAATATGCTCAGTAATTATTTGATTCTTTTGATATTTGCATGCTATCAATGCAACACTGCTATAGGTATGAGTATTAATTATGCTATTTCTAAGCCTGTGGAATGATTACTCTTCATTCTCGGAACAACTTTTCAGATACAGACAGAAGTGTCGATCAACAAGTAAATACCAATAAATGTTTCTATCTTTCCCAGATACATATGCTGCATGTTCCAAACACAATGAACCAGTAATTTCCAATTCCAAGAAAAAAGCAAAATCTCAGTGTAATATTACAATGTTGTCGAATAAACTGAACTAGGCTAACCGGCCAGCTAGCCAATTCCTAAAAACTCTGCTCAGGTTCAATAGCTTCTCTAAACACATGAACCGCCTTTGCGGCTTCTCATGTTCAAATATATCGCAGAACCTGTTTCTGGTGCGGCATTAAGATTATCACGCCGACATAATCAATTAGCATTTGATAATCTTAACTCCATATGGAAGAACAATAGGGATGTCATATTGCAGAGTCCGGTGCATCCTTAAGCAGTAATTTCCTTAAAACTCAAGATTGCTAGTAAACCTTTTCAGAAATCCACCTCAGCGCCTGGTCCCATCGCATTTTCATTTTCTTCTAACGTGCTTCTCAAGGCTACATAATAGTATCATTGTCATAACAGTTAAACAGTGCTGTAGTATCCAAATTGGAGTAAAGCATGAAGGGTAACATTGCATTATGATTTGTGCATCAGGAGCCAGGAGGTAGCAGCCAGCAACCATCTTTTAAAAAAAAATGACTTCAAAGGAAACAAACAAATAAAAGAAATGTGGATGAAGCAGTCCACATTCATTCTCATTGAAAGAAAAAAAAGACAGCAGTGGAGAATAAGGGCTCCTTCAACTTGGTTGTGAGTATCTAGTACAGGATGGTTCTAATTTTTTGACATAGTTGTTTTTGGAAGATGTGATCGATAGGAGTATTGGGTATTCACTCCCTTGGACTTGGTTGTGAGTATCTAGCACAGGCGTGGTTCTAAGTTTTTGACAAATTTGTTTTTGGAATTTATTAAATTTGACCAATAGGAGATTAACTATGTTTGATTTGTCAATGTTCAACACAAGTAAGAAGGGAATAGATGAAGAGTCCAAGTAAGAAAGCTAATGCCTAGAAAATATTACTAGTGCATCAACTACAAAGGCCATATTGAAGCTGTGAATTAAGATTGAAAGTTAATTTTGGTTCTAAAAGTCTTAATTCTGTTATCAGTCAGTCTAGCTCAGTTTTCATGCACCGAAAAAATATGCTAAGAAACAAGACACAGTCACCTACATTAGCCATCAGGGTAAGCCAAGAATCAATCTACAACTCTATAGAAGTTGCAATACTGATCTTCAACCCTTCAGAAGCTATAACAATCATTTCACATAACATTTGCCGCTATGCGAACGGCAATGAATAAGAGGGTTAACGGTAGAATTGTTCAATGAAATACAACTTAATTTCCAAATTTGTTAACAAAATATAGCAAGCGAGATAACCTCAATCCTCCATATTCAACCCCACTATTTAAGTTTCATCAATGAAAATTCTAGAAGATTATAACAGATTCGAGATATAGTAAAATATGTTTACTAGTCCAAAATTTTAACGAGCAATATTCAAGGTTATTTATATTATTTGGCTAAGGTCTTGACTAAAAAGAACCTTTCAATCACAAGAATCTATACATATGCACCGAAGAGACCTCAAACTTACCATAAGAACTCTTTTAGAAAATTCCATATAGAAAAAATAACAAAAAAATAGTTCCTCCATCCACTATATATAAAAAAGAAATTAGAAATGGTTACAGGCAAAAACAACATGATATTATTTTAATTAAAGAACTTATTATAAACTTTTATATTTTTACAAATATATAGTATATTCTAATTGCACTTAATCTTAAATTTTTGTTAACTAAGATAACTAGAATTTATTTTATCAATGTCTCTTCATATTTTCATATTTACTATAGCTAAACTAGACTACTTTTAGTATTTTACTTTTTAAAAAGATTAACAATGTTAGTTCTTTCCTATTTTTCATATGGTTGGATTGTATAGTGCAATTTAAATTTACAATTTTTATGATTCAATTATACGTCAAAAATTAACCTTTTTAAATTTTAATTTTAACTTGTAGTAATATCGTTAATATAAATTGTAGATTTTATACCAGCTATTAATATTTTAAAAGTAATTACAAAGAGCTGCATTTTAGGACGATATGGTACTGTATGCAATCCATCCAACACATTTACCTAGTGAAAAAAGAATCACTAAATTGCTACACTAGAATTGTGGTCTGAAACTTATACAATTTACCTTTGGGACGCTGCTAAGCTTCTTCTGGAATGCCAACAGGAATGCACCTAATTCTACTTGGTTGTTTTTTTCTGTGGAGTGCTTGGATTCCACTGCAAGAATCAATCATCATTCTTCGACATCCTTTTGAATTGTTATCATCAATGGCCAAGATATTTGCGCCCCATGTATACATGACATATTTCCTTACCTGTTGTGTATTAGATGTTAGCATGGATGTTAAAATGTATGCAAACAATAATGTTAGATCACATATACCTTATCCCAGTTCCTTTTTGCACAATTTTGTCTAATAATATTTCTCATTGCAGTATCCTCGGAACGAAGTTTCTTGATTATGCCCTCAAACTGATATATGATGAAGTGCAAAGTAGTCAATTAAGAAATCTACATACAGAAAGAGACAATCTGAAATAAAGAAGTTGAAATTTCAAATGCCATCCTTGTATGTAATTCAAGGATCAACAGTGATAAAAATTTGATACATTCAATAAAGAAAACTCGATATATGAGTCCATCAGGGTGTACCAAAAGGATGAAATAATTGATGAAGGACCACATAAGCATATTAGCAATGTTTTCAATCAGATCATAATTATTATCATGGAGTCATGTTTGTTCAAACTATTTGAAGTTAGTCATATGAATGTTATCCCTCCAATTCAATTGAGCTCTTCCATATCAATACTAAAATAATTTTTTTATTATATTAACTAATATTTCTCTGGTCATCTTCTACCCTGTACATTTCCATTTTAATAGATTCAACTCTTCTAATAGAGGACCTATTGGTAAGATGTTCAATAACAATGTATTTTATCATCATCTATGCAATTAATTTCTCTTGATTATTAGATTTTTTTTTGTAACTCCACACATTTATTTAGGCATCCTCAGCTCTACTACATAAAGTTTTTTATACACGTTTCCTAATAGACAAATGCACAACCCTATAGCAGTTGGTACCATAATCTTATATAAAATTTCTTTTAGCCTAGAGGGACATGATGGTAACACAACACTATAGAATCTTCTCTCGATTTTAACCACTCGTTCCTTATCATCTTCGTTAAACATCAATGTCCCTTTCTTTCTAGTTAGAAAATAGATTCAAGATACCTAAAACTCGAACTAGAAGGATTCCTTGTACATTCATCTTACATATCTATCAATTATTTTCTTCTTGCTAAAGGCATTTTTCATATATTTAGTTTTTAGTCTATTTATCTTAACCTTTTGATTTTTTAACTTTTCCTTCACAATTAAAATTTCAAATTTAACCTAACTACTCTCATTAATTAACACAAAATGTAAATAATGTGCACGATATTATTTTGAATTGGATTGATTAGTTCATCTAGTACTAACGCAACAAGATTGGCTCTTGTTGTAAATTTATAGCTATAGGAAAATCTTTTATCCTACTCCTAATAGCTCTAACATTTATAATAGCATTATGATATGTATCCTTTCTCCCAACTCAATATAATTAATTTATATTCCTTTCTTCTCCCAACTCCACCATAAGAATTGTCTTAAAAACTCTATTATAAGCTTTCTCTATATCAATGCTCTACATTTTTCTCTTAGTTGTCATATTAAATTACTAACATCCATAGTTGAACTTCAAAACATGAAACGAAGTTATTTTTCAAAAATAATTATCTCATCTTTTCCTCGTAATAATTTTTTGTCATAATATGACCCATTAATTAGATAACCCTATAATTAAATTAACATTTTATATTACTTTTTATTTTAATAAGTTGGCAGTAAAAAAGATATTTCCTTCACTTTTTGAGCATCTTCTTAATTCTCAAAAATTTGTTGAATAACTTAGTAACTTAGTTAACCAAGTTTACCAAATATCTTAATCTCTTCAAACTTCAATAGGAACAATATCTAAATCTACACTTTTCCCTACTTTCATTTTTCTCAACAGTCAACACTATACTTTATGTATCAATGATATTGGTAAGTATGGGTTTATGTCAATACTCAACACCTTTTGACATGCTACAGTAGGCCAAATTGATAAGTATCTGGTCATGCCAATACTAGACACCTTTGGCATTCTACAATAGGCCAAGATGAATTGAGATAATGTTTTTTTAGTTTGTGTCAATACTATACATTTCATTTTAGGTAGAATACAAAACCCGAACTTAAGTGTATAATTAGGTTATATTCTTTTTCTTCATATCCTTCATTCCACCAATTAATTACCAACATCATACATCAAACCACCAACACGATACCGAAACAATGTCACCAAAAAAAAAAAAATCTGACACAAATTTTGAACCTTGGTTCAAAGGCTAAAGATGTCCATATGAGTAATCTATTATATTTGTATGGTTATAATTGAGATAACCTGGGCTCACATCTCATAACTCTCACATACTCTACTATGCACATAAAAGTTTTCGCAATAGACAAGTGGTGAATATATAATATCTTCCATCCTCGTTTCTTTTCTTTTCCTTTTTTTGCCCATTACCAAACCTACTATTTAGGGAATGCAGCATGTTGCACTGGTGGCGTGTAATGTGATGTGAGACATCAACAGACACAAATGAGCTTGGGCATAACTCCTTGGAAGGATATGTTGCTAGAGAGAGAGCAAAAAAAATGCATTTAGATGTGAGCGACAACATTTTGACTAAAAGACATTTCAGTCATATGGATCCTGAAGTTGCCATTGTTGGCTATTTCAGACAAAATCCTAAACTATTGATACCGGAGTGGACCATACCTTGGATCTTAAGACTATCTAGATGGTCTTTCCGAAGACAGAAATAAAGCAAACAGAACTTACATGATTGGAATAATAAAATTAATGATGATGCAATATCATTTATGCAAGCTCATGTTCTATCCAATTAAGCTTCAAATACTAAATCCAGGAGACAAGACTCAGTTCAAACTATATTTGGAATTTGGAAAAAAAATCCAAATATGTCATCAAGTAAATATTATATTCATATTATCAAATACAATTTTATAAATCAACAATCAGATTTTGCTATTGTGTGTATGCTCCATAAAACTTCACTTAATTCGTTAATGAGACAATGATATAAAGGTGAACTAGTGTGATATGCAGTAAAATTTGTAGCCTAAAAACTGGATCACGAAATTAATTACCTGCACCAAAAACAAGAGGAAAACTGCGAGACTAAAAACGTAAAGACCTCCCACATTCGCAAGGAAAGCCACTGCAAGTATGAAACATTGGGTACATTATGCCAAATGTTTAGTTTCAGAAGAAGATAAACGTACAACGTTGACATCCTACTAACCAAGAATTTTTAGTTTATCTGAATATATAATCGTTGTGATAGGCTATTACAACTCAAATTCAAGAAACAATTTTATCTGAAAAGCTTATATCAATATATGGCAAACATCAAACTTCCTCTAGAGATGTCCTATTAATCAAAGAAATAGCCTACTGACCAAATTACCACTGCATTGAATAATACTTCCACTAAACATGTGAACATGTAAAAGGAAGAAGAAAAACAGTATATCAGTTGTACACATCAGCTTAGTACAAATAAAAAGAACTAAACATGCATTATGCACGCCTATAACTGTACTGAAATCTGGGAATAGGGCTTCTCCATCCAGGTTGCTGTTTGGTGGCTAAAAACCTTCTATGTTATTTTGTTATCCATATATTCTTTTGTTATCCATCTGAAATGAAGGCTGAAGTTTTGGTCTCTAACTGAAATGGATATACGGTTGGGTACCGTATAATGTTATGTTGATATGGCTTATTTATTTTCTTAAATATAAGTGTACAATGATCAAAATGATTATTTTCATATGTTTTTTAGAGCAATAGGTACATATTCAATTACACCTTATAGATTTTGAAAAATTGAAGTATATTTTAACAATTGTAAAATTTCAAGCAACATTTTATAAAAAAAAGTTAAACTTCAAGGGGGAAAATGAAAGAAAGCAAACAAAACTAACCTTTTCTTTACAGAGTTATCAACATTAGTACATTATATATAAAATATCATATTCTCATCTTAATAATCAAACTACATTTTTAAAATCTTTGAATCTACTTATTTTTTGTTGATTTTTTTTAACTATTTCTACTTTTTTTTTTTTTTGAATCTTAAACGATCAATAAATGCTCCAGTTAGGTAATGTAAAACTACGACAAATACGAATATCAAACAAGGAAGAGAAAGACCAAAAAAGACTTCGTAGAGTGGCGTGCTAAAAGGTCATAGGCCATGAAATAAGAACCCAGAAGCTACCAAACCAAGTAAATGATTGAGTTTGCATTACTATCTTTCTTTGTCTCTCTTTCTATTGCATTGCTTTGGTTAGTGTAACATAGCAACAAGAGATATTTCCCATGTCATGTTGAATAATATTGAATTTCAATAATTTATGAGAAAGATCCATTTTGATTGTGCTGCCTAGTATGATATAAGATTTTAAACCATGTATAGAAGTTTTAGCTAGGGATTTAAAGATGAAATTGATGCAAAGTGAAAGTAGACAAATCCTTGTTCTAGACTAAATCAGTGTAGACTGCATGTAGTAGAACATGGTAGCACTAAAAAAGTGGTGTTACTCATACTAGGGTCATAGAGAAAATTTAGTTGTAATGACATTTAAATACACAAGTACTTATCTTACCGATTCCTAGCACATTTTCTTTATTGATCTCCACAATGTAATCAGAAAGATAATTGACATATACTGTGATATTGAATAATCCATCCTTGTCTTGCTGAAGAGATGCTTGAAGGTTATTAACATCAGAAAAAGATGTTCCAGGAATGAAGTCATGGAAAAGTGGCTGTATGAGTTTCAAGTTTTCCAAGTTGTAATATGTCCGAGGAAACAAATGGATTTTCAAAACATTCACATCTTGCCCTCTGAACGTTTTTGGTTTATCATTTGAGAAAGTACATGAGTTAATTGTACCACTAGCATAACTAACATGCTTACTGTCAGCTGGGTTCTTTGCTGTCAGCTTGAACTGGAAGCCAACAGCACTTGCAGGATTCATTGGAAGATCAACAAACTGCCATGAAATATAATACTCCCTTCGTAGAATCTGGCAACTGTTGCACTTAAGAGATATAGTAGGACCAATGCTTGTGTTTTGGCACTCATGATTAACATAAGTAGACAAGGAAACATTTTTGGAACCAATAAAGCCAGGTGTACCAATCACCAGGGAATCAAGACCACGTAAATTGGAACAGCTCATGTCGGAAATAACTGTGATATTGAATTCCAAATCATTGACAAATGATATATCTGCAGCAGTTGCAGGTCTGACTCCATGGATCTCAATACTCCGTTTTGTAATAATCTGATACAGCAAGCTGGCACAAACTAATAGTTAAATTGCCATAGAAAGTTGCTAATTTTAGGATGTACAGAAATATTCTAACAATGAAAAATAGAACTAACAAGCCTGAAAAGAATTCTCAGGATACTAAAGTTGACAATGATATCCATTACTTACGCAGACAAAAGTCCTACAAATAGGATACAGCATGCCACTGAAAATGTTCCACCCAATTCTGTTTTCCTCTTTATTACCACCTTGTTATCATCCTACAAAGACAGAAAAAAGAACTAAATCAAGATCAAAGGAAATCAGCATCTATGCCTTGAAGATCATTGCATGATATTTGGAAGAGTATAGATTTGAATGTTTAAAAATAGAACGTGGAGCCAAAAAAAGTTACTGAAACATGTTGCCATGTCATGTTGTAGTTGTCCTAACCTTGCTAGGAGGTGGCATTGGGAGCAATAGTGGCATTTATCGTCATTATCATATTTTGAAGTAGGCTATCTTGTTTGATCCAGAGTTTGTTCTCCATGTTATAGATTGTGTTGCCACCTCGCACAATTGCATATGGTGGACATGGATATCATCCATTGATGTATCCCATCGGAACGTAACCATGAAGTAGGATTCTAAGTTGGGTTTTCGATCTGAGATACATACTGTTAGAAGTGAGTTTGAGAAGACTTTGTGAGATAATTTTCAAATATCAAAGTGATTGGCAAAAGATTGTGGCAGGTTACTTAGATGGAGTATGGTGGTGAAGTTTGAGATGATGTGGAGAGGTGTTTGGTTACCAAGTTTTAAAAGAACAATGCAATTTTGTAGAGAAATTTTAATTAATTTTCTTCATTGTCCATATCTATTTTTACAAAAGAGTGTAGGAAGAGAATTCCTATAATAGGGATACGAAAGTGATTATAGGAGTCATTTGGTGGAGAATAATATCCATAATTCCCATGAGAATTCCTTGAATTTAGGGACTTCAAACCCCTAAATAGGAGATTGAGGGAGCATGGAGTAAAAGATTGAGGTCAAAAAAATGTTTTGGTCATTTATAGCTTAGATTTCAAACCATCCAGCATCACTTACTTCTTAGCACCAACAAGAAAAAATTATGCAAGGAAGTTACAAGAGCCTTGCATTTCTACTTGCAAAAAATGCTAAATAAATCCATTAGATAATCCGATTGGCACACGTTATGGCATTGTAATTTTATTTAAGGTGATTAAAATAAACTTTGAGCCAATGTTCAGAACTTGAAAGAAGTAGCAACTTTTTCTTTGTCGACTGGAGCCTTTATCCTATTACTAGGTCTGCCTAGTTCGACTTACCAGCCAGTGGTGGGTGCTATAGAAAAAGTCGACGCGGCTGATCCACCAGCGGATCCGGAACCAGAAGCTTTGGACGCCGCCATCGACCCTGGGAAAGCGCAAGGCGAGGCAGAATCCGAGCCAGGCGATGAGGAAGACAAGAGTCGCCTCCAGGATAACGGCCTGCGACTGGGTGAAGCTCTTGAAGGTGTCGAAGGGGAGGAAGGTGGTGAGGAAAGCGGGGGACCTCGAACCGCCGGGGCTTATCACCCAATCACCCCGGGCGTCCAACATGGCGCAGCTCCCGTTCACCATATACCTACCGGGGTTGCACGCGCACAGCGAGCCGTTGTACCGGAAAGCCTTCGCGGGGCAACCGCTGCCCCCGTTCGGTACCATCTTTTCCCTTTCCACCACCTCCGCCGCTACCGCCGCCTCGTTTCCGCTCCCTCCGTAGCTTTGCGATGGAGATCCCGAGAAGACGACGGGACTTCCAATCTCAATGGCAGCCGGTCGACAATAGATCTCCGCCGTTTTAAGGCGGCCTCGGAAATGTCAAAATGCCAAGACAAAAAAGGGACGGAAATTCTCAGTAACTTCTTACATTCCCGCCTAGAAAAACAAAAACAAAAAAAAAGGTTTTTAATAATATTATTTATAATATTTTAATAATATAATTCAATATAAATCGACTTATTATCTTAAATTTTAATATAAAATTATTTCGATTTTCTATTAGAATTTTTTAACCCAATTATTTTAAATTTTTTAATATAAAATTATTCTATTCTCAACTGTTACTTATTAGTTTTATTTTATTTTTTTATTTATTCAATATTTAACTCATTAAATTTATATTAATAATATGTTTTATAATAATTTATTAAAAAATAATTTCAAAAAATATAACATATAAAAGATATAACCGTTGTCGTCTAACTAACTGTGTAAATGATGATTATATTTTTCTTGAACGTTCTATGTCATCGATCCCATAATTATAATTAAGAAAAAATCAAATGGCCTTTTAGGTGGGAATGAACCTTGTGAGAATGAGAAAGGGAAAAAAAATTAACGGTGGAAAATTATTCTGGGAGGAAGAGAAGAGAAAGGATGAAGAAATTCATTACTTATTTACTTTGTTGAGGAAGGTGGATATATACAAGGTAATTTTATAAATAAAAAATGATACATATGTCATCTTAGATACATGATGTAATTTTATCAATTAAAAAGGCACATGTGTTATTTTTTTAATATATAGTGTAATTTTGTGAATCAAAAATGATACATGTGTCATTTTTTTCCATTTATTTATTTCCGTCTGATTTTAAGGTAATTAATTTTGACTTTAAAATTATCTGCTGATTATTATGTTTTTCTTCCTTTAAAAATTGACGAAAACTTTTTCATAATGAATAATTTTGGAACCAAAATATAAAAAAGTTTCCTCAGTTTTAATGTTTGCTCTCCCAAGTAAAATTGACCATGTATTAATAATGTATGCCTAGTGTAAAGCTGTAAGCGAATATGGGGAAGAAAGAATAAATAATTTCCAGTTCAATATCTGTTTCGGATGTACGATAACATAAGAAGATCATCACTTCACTTATTGCAAGTGATAAT
>JBAMIE010000022.1:7415040-7426602 GCA_037177295.1 Kaempferia parviflora | reverse complement strand
TATGTGATCCCACCTCTAATTTAGACGTCAACATATTACAATGGATGAGGTCGAGAAGAAGGAATTGAAGATGATCCATATCTTACTTTGAGTTATTTATTTTACAATTATTTTAACATATGTCAAAATTACTCATAGTTTTGATCAAAATTATTATAATAATATTAAAAATAAGAGGTGTTTTTTTTTTAAATGTCCATTATCTTCCCAAGTTGAAACTTTTATTTTAAAATCTTTCCTAGTTCGGTCAAACCATGATCAATGTATGGGCCGGTTCATCTACCGGCCCGGCTTAAGCGTACGCGGCCTAAATTTTGAACGCTTCGCTGGGCCGAGGAGGCGACGTTCCTTTCACGTCGGGAAGAATAAATGAATCAGAAAAACGCGATTTTTGTCGTCGATCTCTATCCACAGCGAGAAGCCGACGTCGGCGAATCCGCCTACTCCTCGTCCTCGATTTGCCTCCACCGGTAGCCGTCGCTTTCCCTGCTCTTCCTCCATTCACTTGGAAGAAAAATCTGTGGCCTTGCAGCCCCAATCGATTGCTCGGTCGGTCTGTTCAGATGATCCTCGAGCCCGTGATTTGGTGAAGCAATTGGAACTCAGACGGAGAGATTGGCCGCCTTTCTGGTAACCTCGGTTTCGTCTACCTTTCCTCCCCCTTTTTTTTTTGGTCTTTTTGATTTGTTGAGAAAACTTTTTGATTTCATGCAAATCACAAGTTATTAGTTTTTCCATCTCCTCCTCTTTTTCTATTTGGATTTTGTTACCTTTCTTTTGTAATTTAACGAAGATTTGCAATTTTATTGGTGATCTATTGTCTCTTGCTTTTGGTCCATTCGGGGAATAATAGTGTTGAGATCAGCGCATCTTCCCAGCTTGGTGAGAAATAAGATAGCCTCGATCTCTTGCTTTGCCTTTTTGGACATGATTTACTTGATTTCTACTCCCGATTCTCTTTTGTTTTGATTATTCGGGTATGTGTTTAATTAAGAGATCGTTTGAAAAAAAAAAAGTTTTTAGTTGTTTTTCCTAATACTGAATGTTCTTTATTGTTAATTTAATGCCTTTCCATTTAGATATTTGATTGCTCGAGGTTGTTGTTTAAATCTGCAGTTTTATCAATTATTTCTACTGTTTGAATAATCAGATGAAGCAGCGTCAAATCTACTGAGTTCATCTTCCTATCGATGACAAAAATGTGGCTATAAATTGGAAATACAAGAATAATTTAGGGGGGAAAAGCTCACTTTTGACATGGGTTCTGCCCACAAGTTGCCCAAGTTCCATAGGAATGAGGATAATAGGAACATTATCATCCACCCTCTTTACCTTCCCAAGTCATCGCCTTGGCTTGATTTGAAAGTCTTCTATGTGAGATTGTGCAATTACGAGGTTGATGAATCGACACCTGAGCATCTCACTATCAAGCACACCTCCTTGACTCCAGATACCATTTTGGAAGTTAATGGAAGAAGAAGTGGTATTTACTCAGACTGTGTTTCCTGCTTGCTTAGAAGAGATAGGATGGATAAGAAGTCAGAAGAAGCTACTTTTGTTGGGACAGATTGCATAAGGATGACTGGCAGTGTTAGGTTTGATGTTTGGGAAGGAGATGATATGTTGCTTAGTGGAGTGTTGGAGCTAGGAGATAGTAATGGTTTCAGTGCTGAAGCAAAGAAAAATAAAAGCGAGTGGGGCATCAAATGCCAAATTGTTTCTTCAGCTGCCTTTCGCTTTTTGGATAAGACTAAGAGTTCAGAATCTTCTGCAGTTGCACCTCTAATTGAGGTTTATGTTGCTGCGTGTTCATCAGGGACTCCCATTATCTTGACTAAGACTATGAAACTTTCTGGCGGAACCAAACTCCGAAATAAGCTAATGCAAAATTCAATCCCTGATGACAGCTTCACAGATGCAAAGAAAGATTTACCATTCAAAGATGTCTCACAGGTAATGTAAACAACAGTCCAAACATGAACTCCAACAAATTTATCATCCTTTCCATGATACTAACTGCGTTATCACCGTCTTATTTACTTTGCATCATGCAGCATGGTTTTTTTCTGTTTGATTAACTGAGAGTCTTCTATGTTGTAGTTAACTATTCAGTGAGACAAATATAAATGTTACTACTTTAAGAACATTGAAATACTAGTTTGTGTTAATTTCACTAGAACGCTATGTTCTACAACTAACTAATTATGTCATGGAGAATTAACAGAACATGAAAAAATGATCTACACAGGACTTCATCAATATGTATTGACATACTATGCAATTCTCACATGATTATGGCCAGGGATTTTATTGTCAAATGAGAGGATTCCAAATAAGGTGTTAACGTTAATTTTATTGAATTAGAATGATATATATGTTGGCTCTGCTTCCATATGAGTCATTTTACCAGTTCTTGTAGTAATGTAGTATATGTGCTTGTTTTGTCATAGCTTATTGAGATCCAGGGAAGAAATCTTTTTTTTTTATTTGCATTTTTCACTTCCTTAATTTAAGTCATATTAGAAGTTTATTATTATGTTTTTTAAATTTAAATTTAATTATTTTATTAGAAAATAAAATAATAATTTTAAAAAATCAAATCGGGTTGGCGGGTTGTCTAGGTTGGCCGGGTTGGAACGGGTTCGGGTTTATAGGTTTCGGGTTAGAATCGGGTTCCGGTCGGGATCGGGTTGGCCATTTTTTTAAAAACTGGTTTTCAACCCGACCCGAACCCACCTGATTTGACACCCCTAATACTATCAGACATCTCGAGTTTTAGTGTCTTTAGTTTTATAATGAGATTGGAAATCTCTATGATGTACTTTCTCATACTTTTATTTTCTATTATACTGTATTGAGACAAGCTTTGGCAATACCAAAGTTATCTTAAGTTTTTCATTTGAGGTGAAATGGTCAGATAGTTGCTTCAAGAAAGTCCGAGCATCATCTCCTTCGATTATTGAGCCCTTAATTAGTTCTATAATTAAAAGGTTTATGATGATCAGGCTCATGCGATTTGACAGCTTTCACTTTTCAAATTCAGACTTATGCTCACGAACACTGGTCAAGGGTATAGGACGATCATGCCTCAATGGATAGTCTGAGTCCATACAATCTAAAACTACGATAATGTATTCCTTCCATTGGGCAAAGTTTGATCACGTAAGTGTAGGTATGTTTTTAATATTAGTTACTGATTGCATTGAATTAGAAGATAGAAAACACTGTAAGCTCACGATTAAAATCGAGAACATAAATGATAAATATTTATAATAATTATGAAAAATAAAATACACATATGAATGAGCTCCTAATGAGATACCAAATATAACATTGCATTTTGTCTTTGGAATAGAATGTAATTTGTCAAACGTACTCTTTATTTATAGCTCAAACCTTAGTTATCTACATACTTTGCCTTTCTTTGAGATGACACATTATGTGTATAATTAACACTTTATGTGAACTATATAAATATGCCTAAGTCCATAGCTTGCAATTATCTTAATCAGCCATACAATATGCTTTTCCAGCCAACATATTATGTGCATGATCTGAACAAAATTTGTTCCTTAATTGTGAGCTACACTTAAACATATATTTGGCCTAAAACTAATTTTCTTTTGGGTCAATTGGTTTTAATATAGATATATGTCTATGGACATTAAATGCACTAAACCTACCTAATGGGTTTTACTTTGGTGATAGTATTAGTCCAATTTAAGTAGATAGACTCAAGAAAACCCTAAAACAACTTAATTGTACAGAAATAATTGATTGGTAAACCTTATGTGCATAGATTCAACTTTAGAAGTCAATTGCTACTTTTAGATTACGAGGGAGATCTTCTGGCATCAATTCGGCAATGTCCGCTAGCATCTACTGTACTTCCGCCGGTAAGACAATGTCTATCGTTATGGCGTCATTCTGCAGCAAAGCATAGACAACGTCTTCATGCTCCATCTCATCTAAAAACTTGGATATAGAATGCAGATTAGTAGTTTTGGCTACTGGAATGGGAGTGATTTCTTCTTGCCGCGATGTCAGCACAATCTTCTTTCCTTTGATGTGAAGGTTATAAGTATTCTTTTGTCCGTCGTGGATAATGCTACGATCAATACTGCCAAGGCCGCCCCAACAATACATGACATGCATCCTTTGCCACCACATTATACCAATCACTATCAAAATATTTGTTGTCAATTAAAAAAGATAGGAGACATCACCTATCTACTATTACCTCACTGTCTTTATTCAGCCACAACAAATTATATGGCTTTGGATGATGGTTCGTCTTCAGCTGAAATTTTTGAACAACCTCCTCAAATATTACATTCTCAAAACTGCCGCTGCTAATGATCATTTTACAGACTTTATTCGAGAGGTGCAGGCAGTGTGAAAAACATTGATTTTCAACTACTCATCCCTTGAATCACCCTTAGGAGTCAAGAGTCAGGAGTCAGGAGTTAGCAGGCTCTTGTGAATGACCAAACTCTCATGACCATCATCGTGAAGCATGTCGTCAGCTTCATATACTAGTTCACCAATTGTTGCTGTCTCTTCTTCAACGTCTCCCTCAATCAATAAATTTTTACATTTTTGCTCAACAAGAGCAGGTTTCTTGCATTAATTGGCCCTATGTCCCTATTCACCACAACAATAACACCTAATAGGGGCCTTAGAATTAACATGTGGTAGTTGTTGTTGTGAAGGATGAGAATCCAAAGGGCAAATTGTCTGACTATTTTATTCACCTCTAACAACTTGTTTTCGATTCTGGTATTTTTTTAATAGCCATTAAATGTTGGTAGACCTCATAAATCATCCACAATGAATAAAGGTTGATGACATCTTATAGGGACTAGCATAAGAGTATCGAGCCACAATTTGCTTCTCTATCTTAGATAAGTCATTCCGGAAAACCAACTAGTAGAGCTTCTCTATATAATCGTCAACTGATCTCGCACCCTGTCTCAGCACGTGAAGTCGCTGGAACAGAATTGGGTGTAGCTAAAAGGAAGGAAGTGTTCCCTGATCTTTCTTCATCTTCTTCCAATTAGTTATTTGGGGTTTGCCTGTCTATCTTGTGAGAGCCGCAACTTCTCCCACTAAGTCGATGCTCGCCTCTTGAGTTTGATGGCAATAAGATTCACCTTTAACTTATCTAGACCTGTCTTTTCATTGAAGATTAGGTCCACTTCGTTGATCCAATCAACGAAGCCCACTACTTGTAACATACCAGAGAATTTTAGCCCGAAAATCGAGGTCTCCATAGGACTCCTCTTGACTATGACATTCCTGGTTTATAGCCTGCTGGTGATAAGGGTTCTCGAAAGAAGACTCAGATCCACATTTTGAGATCTCACAATCCTCAAGATTTCACACCGTTGCCGCTAGACAATGGGTTAAATCTATGACTTTCCTCTATAAATCCTCAATCGTCAACATGTTCTGAACGCTACAATCACATTCCTTAACTTCCTCAATTGGAACCTGTTATTGCATGCGACCGCGACCACGACCACGACCATGATGACCTTCCATTGGATCTGAATACCTCTGATACCAATTAACATTGGGCATGATAGCGATTATACTGCGAACTAATGAAAAGGATGATTTGAGGAGAGGGAAAGAAGAGAAATAAAAAAAAAAACCAAAAGGACCCCACTGTTCTCTATGTTTTTCCAAAAAGGAAAAGATTATTAAGAATAGAGGATCATCTCTTAAACAGCTAAATAGACACTTATATATACAAAACCTAAATGATAATACGTAACTGTGAAAAATACTCTAAATACCATAAAAAAAATAAAAAAGACTATAAATAGTAAAAAAAAATGTTTGGAGCCTTCGAAAAGGCCTTAAATGATGTTTTTAGGATCCAAAATTTTGGAGTTAGGGGCTCCACTCGATAACAAATTTAGGTCTCTGAACGAGCTTCGATTCAAGCCCGAGAAGGCCTCATTTTGATACCAAGTCGAAAGTCATGACTTTTTAAAGTTAAGTAGGTATTTTAGGGTTGATCCTGCATCAGTTTCGTAATAGAATAAATTGGCGTGTTACAAATAACATGTAAGCCTACCGAATAGCAAGATAATTAAAATCGAACAATTCTTCTTCATTGTTGCTCCTTATACACCACAAGTATCTATCATAAATAGGAAATCATCCTATGGGGCCGGTGGTACTAGGCCGTTTAGGGTGAACGATATCACCTTTTGCTCCAATAAATAGGAAATCAATGAAAATTATTCAAATGTTTAGATTTTTTTTGCTATCGCTTTCATCCCAAAAGAGAATGCTCTAACAAAATTCTCTCTCATTTAGCTCTTCTATCCCTGCTATCCTTATTTTGTTCTAAATGTTTTCTCTTTGATTTGGTGCAGCACTTGTTGATCTAGGACACAAGATCCATAGATATGGCAGCAAAACATATATGGTGAAGTGGCAGCTTCATTCGTATTCATCCTCTAAATATGATGGTAATCTTTGTTGTATATCAATTAAGTTTCAAATTTATTGCAGTGCCAGGGTGGATCAATTGAAAGAATCAGTATGCAATTTCAGAAGATCCAACTATCAGCTTCATCTTATGACACTGCATGGGTAGCTATGCTCCCTTCTCCAACTTCTCCTACCCATCCATGCTTTCCACAATGCCTTGATTGGATAATAAAGCATCAACATTCTGATGGATCATGGGGACTTGATCATTTCCAACCCTTTCTTATTAAAGACTACCTGTCTTCGACATTAGCTTGTATAATTGCCCTGAAACGCTGGAAAGTTGGTCAGGAACAAGTCAGGAAGGGTATGTGATAATAAACACTGTTATAGCATTTGAGTGATCTGTGTTACATGATTAGTCATGTTGTTATTGCAGGTCTCAACTTTATTGCGAGTAATTCTTCATCCATTTTGGATGAGCACTTGCAGTCCCCTATTGGTTTTGATATTATATTTCCAGGCATGCTTGAGTATGCCATGAACATTGGTTTAGATGTTCCTATAAACCATCATGAGATAGGAAACATACTCGGCCGACGAAATGCAGAACTACTCAGGTTGTACTTAGACTAAGTTGTAGTTTATTTTCTGTTTGTAATTTCTTATATGCAAAAAATTGTTGGTTTTTGTTGAATTTTTATATTTATAAATATCTTGTCATTTATAACTCTTTTTCCCTAAATGTTCTCCGAGATTACTGAAACAAACTTATTTGTAACACGTAAGAGAACAAGGAAGTTGCAACGCAAGAGAAACCTACTTAGCATTTGTTGCCGAAGGATTAGGGAATGCACACGACTGGAAGGAGACTATGAAATATCAGCGAAAAAATGGATCATTGTTTAATTCACCTGCAACAACTGCTGCTGCAATGATGCATCGTTATGATTCTAAGGCACATGAATACCTGCATTCTCTTCTATTGAAGTTTGACAGTTCAGGTGATTGAATATTCTCATATCTTATGAAAGATGGAAGTGGGTTTACTAATTTTTACATATTTATTACTTTAAATCTACTTGTTGGTTCTTCACAGTTCCTACATTATATCCTGTGGATGTGCATACACATCTTCATCTGATAGACAGTATTGAAAAGTTGGGAATCACCGAGCACTTCAAACATGAGATAAAGAGCATCTTAGATAAAACATATAGGTGCACTGTTAAATATTTAATTCTTTGCAAATAATTCTGATTTTTTTTTAAACAAAGCTTCCTTCTAACATATGCAGAAGCTGGTTGCTCGAGGAGGAAGAAATCCATTCAGATATAGCCACATGTGCCATGGCTTTTCGTCTTCTTCGATTGAATGGATACGATGTATCTTCAGGTGACTGTTATATGTCGATATTGAATCAAATGTATGATACCTATTCATGACTGTGATGTTGGTTTGATTTGGTGTAGATTGCTTAAGTCGGTTGGGTGATGAGCACTATTTTAACAATACATTGCAAGGATATCTTAAGGATGTGGACACTGTATTTGAACTGTACAAGGCATCACAAGTCAAAATATTTCCCAACGAGCAAGGTTTAGACAAATTAGCCTCCTGGTCAAGAATGTTTCTGAAAGAAGCATTAACTGCAAACCGAAATCCCGGACACCAGATTGGTTTACATGAGGTAAATAGTTGATCACCTTTTGATGATAAAAAGTTGTTAATTGCAAAGGAAAACCATGTCTGAACATTCACAAATTTGGAGTTTTGCTCAGGTGGATTATGCTCTAAAGTTTCCGTTTTGGTTCAATGTGGAACGTTTAGAGCATAAAAGTACTATTGAGAACTTCACTCTTGGCAACTTGCATGTTCTCAAAACTTCATACGAGTAAGATTTGAATATAATGTGTGGCAAAAATGATATCTTCGGCTTCCTGCTAATGATTTTTTTTCCTAACCTGTAAATAGGCGTTATAGCATAAAGGATAGTGATCTAGTGGGATTGGCATTGGATTCCTTCCGAACTTTCAGCGATCATATCAAGAAGAACTCCAAATGCTCGACAAGTATTTCCACTGTTGTTTTGTGCATATGGCTCCTTTTTTTTTTTTTTTTCATTCAGTGTTCATATTTCTTGAATTTGACAGTTGGGTGAAAGATAGCAAACTAGATCAACTGGAATTTGCTCGGCAAAAGCAGACCTATTGCTATTTTTCTGCTGCTGCAATACTTTTATCTCCTGAAATGTGCGATGCTCGCCTATCATATGCCAAAAACAGTGTCCTTGCCACTGTGGTCGATGACTTCTTTGACATAGGGGAATCTATAGAGGAGCTTCAAGATCTTATTTCGTTGGTGGAGAGGTCTGTGTTATTTCCTGTCATTTGATCTTCTCTAATAGGTTCACAAGCTAAATTTCCTTTTGCTATATATTAATAATAATTAATAGGTGGGATGCAAATTGGGAAAAAGAGACGCATTCTGAACAAGTCAAAATCTTTTTTTCTACTCTGTTCCACACAATCAATGAGATTGGGACCAAGGCATCAGCATTTCAGAAACGAGTTATAGCCCACCATTTAGTTGAGAAAGTAAGATCTGATGACTTCAATATTTTCTTTTCTTTTTTTTTTAATGAAGATTGTGACATATGATCGTATTATTAGTGGCTTAGGTTGTTGAATTCCATGATGAAAGAGACAGAGTGGCGGATAACCAAGGAAGTTCCTTCACTGCATGAGTACATCGAGAATGGGTCTGTGTCCATTGCCCTCGAAGTAGTTGTTTTCCCATCACTCTTTTTTCTTGTTCCAGAACTTCCTGAAGCAGCCATCACAGATACAGAATACGAGAATTTGCGCCGACTGTTGGGCATATGTGGGCGTCTGCTCAACGACATGCAAAGTTTCCAAGTAATTAAGAGAAAGAAACTGTTCTTTAAAACGAGTAGATCACACATTGCTGTGCATAAAGTTGGATTTTTTTTTTTTTTATTCGGCATGCAGAGAGAAGGTGAAGAAGGGAAGGTGAATGCCGTATCACTACGCGTTCTCGACAGTGGCGGTTCGTTGTCCGAAGATGAAGCAAAGCAGCAGATACAAGGGGAAATAGAGTCTGCCAGGACCGAGCTCTTGAGAATGGTGGTGCAACAAGAAGGGAGCGTTGTTCCAGGGACTTGCAAGGATCTCTTCTACAAGACGTGCAAAATAGTGCACCTCTTCTACATGAACAACGACGGGTTTACATCGCCGAAAGAGATGGCGAGGGCTGTCAACGCAGTCATTCATGAACCCATAAATGCCAACTGATAAAGCATATTTCAACTGAAGAATATTGTATATCCATAAGTAAAACATCTATCTACCCTTAAGAGAGCCGACCTAATTAATAAAGCATATTTATTTTTCTCGAGAAATGATGATATACAAAAAAACCATGAAAATTTGAGATAACTTAGAATCCTTTTCGATGTTGTTCATAGGGATCATATATAAATAAATTGGCAAACTCGATTGACAGTGAAAGTAATCTGATATTGGGTAATAAATGACATACTATAGTTCTCCAATAATATTTTGACACATTTGAGGAACAATCATAGGAGAAGAAGATGACGGTACATAAAAGTTACTTATAGAAATAGGATGTGTATCATCCCTTTTATCCTGTTATAGAATTCTAATGATGTATTTACTCTGTGAAAGTAAAACCCTTTAAAATTTGAGAAAAGTTTATTATCAAGAAAAAATGAGCATTGCTAAGATCTTGTATAAAAAAATTCCTAATTAAGAAGATGGAGTATAGTAGTGATGCTTTCTAGATCATTGTCAATTAGTGGAATATCATCCATATAAATAAGTAGAAATATCATAGACACTTATAAAATAAAGAAGAATCAGTGTTTAGGTTAAAGAATCCTTGAGCGTACAACTAAGTATACATACCAGTACCAGACTAACACATACAGGTAATATTAAGTATTTCCCCTAGGTATCCATAACCGTACTAGCTGTAACATCTGTATAACTCAAGTCAAAAGGTACATATAATAAAAGTGCACATGTATAGGTCATGGCAATCATATGCAGCAATCACATCTCAAACAAGTGCAACATATCACAATCACATGTAGCTAGTATCTACTAGACATGTATGCAAAATATCTCCACAAGATGCACCGCGTACCAAATGCATGTTCATATACATGCTCCATGGTCATCCCGCCCACCTCCCCAGATACCATAACCCTTGTATGGCCGAGAGGCCGGATAATGACAATTGTACTACTCTCCAGAAACTACAATACACGCGTGGCCGAGGCTGACAGTTCGCATAGTAGCTATCTAGTTACATTACGATAGGGTCCCTGACTGCTCACAATGCCATATATCACTGCTCCTGAGTGACCAAGTGGCACGTCAGGTCAGTCTCCACTCCATCACTCCACTCCCTCCCTCAAAGTAGTCGAATGGTCAGCCATAAAAGACTGACGACTAGCCCATATATATGATAGAGCAATGGTCGTCAGCATGCAAAGTAGATGATAAACATGATATGAATAATCATGATACAACCACAGTCATCATCTAAACAACGCATCAATCAACACCAACGCTCCAATAAAAGGTCAAGGCAACAACTCACTCGACACCAACATATCCAGTACAAGGTCCACCTAATAATCTCCATCGACATAAGTATAACTAGTACCGGGTCATCGTAACAACCCAATCGGCATGAGTACATCCAATAGAAGGTTAACTCAGCAACCCAATCAGTATGTGTACACCCACTAAATCATATGCATGATGATTAATACGACAACTAAATCATTATAGGTACCAACCGTACATATTACTCATATCCCCTAAACCAAAATTAATGGTAGGTTCAACCGGTGTTCACTGAACATAATAACACATGTTTAAACACCTCATGTATAATAATATACAACATGGTATTTCCTATGTTGTACTCCATACCTATGATTGTTAGTTATAGCCCTGAGTGCCAATCATGTGATGATTTGCGAGGATAATTTTGTATCATATTTTATTAATAAAGGCATTTTGGTTATTACATTTTATTTATGTGTGTGCCAACTAAATA
>JBAMIE010000022.1:7399556-7412186 GCA_037177295.1 Kaempferia parviflora | reverse complement strand
CGCAGCCGGCTGCGGCGTGTAGCACGCTCCAATTTGTCATCGATCGCTACCATCACCGCCGGCGTAGCCCTCTAGTATCTATTGGAAATATGAATGAAAATTAGATGGAAAAATTAGTCCCATTGTGTGTTTTGTGGTATGAAAGTTGATTTAAATAGAATCATAATTGTAAATATTAAGGGTGCAAATCTAACTCAGGACTCAAGTGATTTATGTGTGAGCATATACCTACTACATATCTTGACCATTTGTACTAATGGTTAGTAATCATCTGTGATTTACCTCCTCCGTATTAGCCTAAGAATAAATTAGCGGGGATATTAGAGACGAGCGAATCACCTTTTACCATATTTTATCTGAGCAGAAAACACAATGTGTGCAAATTTCATCCCCTTCTTTTCCCCCTACAATCTTCACCACTATATAGAGCAATCCACGTGGCAATTCTTTTCCCTTTCCCTATGATTGTGTTCGGGCACAGTTTCGTTCGCCATGAAAAACCGATGCTTAGGGCATCTCCAATGCAAATTTTATAAGAGGTTTGTAAAATTTAAAAAGTTGAATAAAAACCTTTGAACCATTGTAGAAGTGAGGTTTGAGGTTTAAGAGCAGTATTGAAAATTCAAATCTGCTCTTTTGTCTCGAAATTAAAGTAACATGCATGAAGCCATGCAACTCATGATATGAATTGGACCACAAGAAACCTCATTTAGAACTTTATCTATTGGAGAGATTTCAATAAACTTTCATATTGTTGATGTGAAATATTAGAAACATAAAGAAAACTCATTTAGAGTTTTAACTGAAGATGCCATCACGATTTCACTGTAACATCTTGAGAAATAATCATCC
Source organism: Kaempferia parviflora (assembly GCA_037177295.1). Lineage (NCBI taxonomy): Eukaryota > Viridiplantae > Streptophyta > Magnoliopsida > Zingiberales > Zingiberaceae > Kaempferia > Kaempferia parviflora. The sequence goes on along the minus strand of JBAMIE010000022.1, from coordinate 7,411,334 downwards.
AACATAACCTCGAAGGAAGCACGGGACGAATCTATTTTCAAGTCTAACAGAAGTCTCGACGTAACTAGATCTTGACTTGAGGTCGAGCTTTCCCCCTAGCCTCATTATGCTTCCATGCTTTCACACCAAATTTGATTGTATTTAGTTAATTTTAAACATGATTAGTGTCTTTTCCCGCTCCAGCTTTACTACTAGCGATAGGCCTACCCAACTCGGATATTCAGAGATGGGAGGCTCTCCCCTGGTTTACCTACCAGATAAATTCAGAAGTACTCGTGATGATTCGTCTAGCAGCCAACCTCTACAGTCAAAAATCCATAGTAAAGTATGGCTTTGTCTCAGCTGGGTTTTGAACCGTGGTACTATGTGAATCCGTCAAAAGTCTTGCGGCTGCTCCATATACCCAGGGAGCTACTTGAAGACCTTCCTCATTGACATCAAATAAGAAACTTTGATCGAACATGATCCCTATGTGAATTAAACAAATGGTTTCTTAGGTAAGTGAATATTTTTATCTTCCCAATTAATAATATTATTGTGAATTAAACTTTTTAAAATTATAAGAATCAATTGATCTAATTAATGTGTTGAGTGGTCATGTTATATATATATATATATATATATTCATATTTAGTGGTGGCGTGCATTCTTGTTTCTCAGAACCTTCTCTGTGATTAGGTTCATGAGGGTATAAATAGACTTGTAACCTAACCATTCATTGCTTGTCCACAATTCACCTGTGTAAAATGATCGATCCTACCATTCATTGTGGTATAAATAGACTTGTAACCTAACCATTCATTGCTTGAAGAAAATTAAGCTCATTCAGTCCAACCTATTGAATTTTAAAATGATCGATCGAGGTGGTTGCCAAGCTACATTAATGTCGTCACACTCGATCGATCAATCTTAGACTATACAAATATGTGAGATACCTCTTATCAAAGTGAGATTGACATAAAAAAAACACAAATATTAGCCCCCGGGCACATCCACTGACATCATTAGCAAGTAATGTTTTTTTTATATTTGTTGCAATTGCTTACTATATGACTTTTATGAGAAACTACTCTCAATTAATTTATTTATCATTGGAATTTAATTCTTCATGATAAATTAGTTTCCCATAAGAACTAGTATCTAAGATTAAGCTAAGCTTGTTCCTATAGATGAGATAGATTATATCTTTTAGAAATTTTTTTTTAATTCATAGACCTATTAAAAGAAAGGATTACTAGCCAAAGAAATAGCTGATAATCCTTATTTTTTTAGTCGGTAATATAGATTACAAGTCAAATGAATTTGTTGAGACTCTTGTATAACTAGTTCTAAAGTCGAAGTTAATAAATATTTAAAATAATTATATAAACACTACTCGTCTAACTGACTATTTCAGTGAAAAAATATTTATTAAATCTGCATAATCTAATTGTCGGATTATTTCTTTCTTAATTGATAACATTGTAAACTCATTTAGTATATCATGTGACATTGTTAATTGAAGATAATTCTTAATTAATTTTAATTTTGAGAAACTTCTTTCTACCGATGTAACTGTTACTAGTATAGTTAACAAAATCTTATAGGCAAAGTAAATATTTTGAAATAAAACATTTAGTTTTACCATACATTGTAGCATATCAATTGTTCTTTTTTCATTTGTTAAATAGTATTTCACCGTCAACTCTGAACATAATTCATCACCTTTAATGTTTGAACATCCATTGTGACTTAAAAATTATTGAAGATTCGTACAAAACTTCATCAGGCTATTTATTGCATTGAAATTATTGAATTTTTTTATTGCGGTTACCACTAAGAAAACATTAGGATATGCATAATCATACAACTGAACAGATTAATCAAAAGAACATAAACATTGCAATCTATTTTTTCTATGCTTTATGTATTTATTTGTGAAATTATAGGCTTATACATTGGAATTAAAAGGAATATTGGCAGAAAGTAAAAAAACGACGAAAAAAATTAATGAACGATACCAAAAAAAAAAAAAAAAACAGTTAATTGATTAAAACGTCATTGTGTTAAACTTTGATCAAATAAAAAATGGATGACATAAACTTATAAGATTGCAATAATTTAAATCTAAAAAATTCTAAACCTAAATAAGAATCTTAAAAACAATATACAGATCTAGAATCGATGATGAAATTCAAAACTTTTCAGTCAGATATCCAATATAAGAAAGAAAAAATAAAATAAAAAATAAAAAAAAAAATTAGACATGGGGCAGCGTAGTGTGTAAGTTGCAACAACCACCGCGTCACATGATTAGGTCACATGAGCAGTCGCCGACCGCAGACCCATGTCGCATGCAACAAGAGACAACCACCATGAGAATCAGTGGGATTAAGTAGCGTGAACTATCATTGTTGCACGATTAGGACGCAATTGGTGTTACGTGTTGTAGAACAAAGATGAATGTTGGAGACGAAGATTATGATTACCTTTTGTTCAGTGGATCCATACATCGGTGGAAAGAACGCCGGAGAAAAAAAATCACGTACAAAGAAACTATGAAAGTCTTCCTGGGGCAGCCTTAAGGTGGTCACCTCTCTAGCCTCATGGAAGGTCCAATCCTGGATATCTAATAATTGGTGACTCTTCCTTCAAGTTATAATCGACAAAATCTAAAAATTATTTAAGTCTATTATTACAATAAAAAGGTGATAACTCTTCCTTCAAGGATTCTTCAAGACTACTCCAACATAGTAGTGACGTCAGATGACCCGTAATACATTGCACACAAGTTGAAAATCGACCTCATTACCTATTCAGCAATATTATACATATAGGTATCAAGCCCGTACAGGCTATATAACTCTATTATTATATCTTTGACTAATATTATTTCACTTCATTATCCAACTTTACCAATTTTTTAAAATCTGATTACATGAAACATATAATTCATATCAATCAATTGACTAATTAAACAAACCATTTTTTTTTACATTGTTACTAATAAATTAAAATGACCCATCTTGATAATGGTTGCAAAAAAAAAAAACATACTTAAGAGAGAAAGTTCTTCCAAAGACGGTACCTTGCTAGAATTAAGGAAAGGAATTAATTAAAGAAAATTAAAGTATTATTTTTTTCACAAACCAGTGATATAATTAATTACCAACTTTGAGTTGATAAATTATTTTTTTTACAAGCCAACACTATTAATTACCAACATCTATAAATTATTTTATTTTGACCAACAAATACTTATAATAACCTACTAAACTTTAATTGGTTAGTATTTTTTTAATATTTTATTAATTAAAATTTATTTAAGTGTACAACTAGTAAAACAAAAAGTGGTAAAATAAAATTGTCCGTCTCTGATCATATTTGTCTTTTTCTAACCACACCCAGATAATTTGCAATTTTCTATTATTATTATTTTTGTCCATCAGTAAACCTACTTTATGTATCTAGAAGAATCTTATCATCATATTTGTCTTTTTCCAACCGGACCCAGATAATTTCCAATTTTCTATTATTATTATTTTTTTGTCCATCAGTAAGCACCCGCACACTCTCTCTCACTATCTCTCAAGGAAGGAAACAATTAATTCGCATTGACTGCGTCGGCCTGTCAATTTCTCATTATCTCTATTAGTCCTCGACCGCAGCCTGCAGTTCGCAGGGCCTCGAGATAGTGTGCTGTTTGTTTTTCGATAAGCCCCCTCCAGTTTTGTAAAACTACATCAGGCTCCGATGGAACTGAGCCTGGTGCGGTGGATCGATCTGTTAGTCCGCCTCGTCTACACTTCGGCCGGCCTCCGCCGCCATACCGTCTCCATCGACGCCGAAACGACCATACGTTGCTGGATCTCCTCGTCCCTCCTCCCCTCGTCCTCCGCCGCCGGATCCGTATCGAAGAAGAAGCCCCCACTCGTCCTTGTCCATGGCTTCGGCCCGCTCGGCGCCTGGCAGTGGCGCAGCCAGATCAGACCCCTCGCAGCCCACTACGACCTCATCGTGCCGGACCTTATATTCTTCGGTGGCTCCACCACGAGCTCCACCCGCAGGTCGGAGGCGTTTCAGGCCGCCTCTGTTGTCGGCCTCCTCGACGCCCTCGGCGTCGCCCCACCGCGGCGCGCCAAGGTTTCGTTGATGGGAACCAGCTACGGGGGTTTCGTGGTGTACCACATGGCGCGGATGATGGGGCCGGAGCGGGTGGATCGGGTGGTGATCGCCAGCTCCGACCTGCTCAATGGGCCCGACGACAACCGGGCGTTTCTGGAGAGGGCCGGCGGACTAGAAAGCGTCGACCAGGTGCTCCTCCCTCGGACCACCGCCGACTTGAAGAGGCTTTTGCAACTCGCCGTATTCCGTCCTCCGCGGTTCGTGCCGGAATTCCTCCTCCGAGATATTCTTCGGGTACGAATCCCTGCTGCCCTTCCTTTTCAAATCCCTCTTTTTCCGTACTATTCTCGACGTCTTCTGCACTATGCTCATCGACCAATCTTCTTCTTCTGAGAAAATACATAATTGGTCCTCGAAGAACGACTATCAAGCATCAATCTCCATTGCGATTATTTCTTGCTCTGTTCACAATTTTTTCAGTATTAGCAGAGACTAGATATGCAAGTTGATTGGTGCCAGTATCAAAATTTGATTGATTAAACAAATTAAAAGATTTCAAAAAGACAAACACACTTGTTAAGCTCAAACTTGTTAATCAGGTTATTGATATGGTGGTAATTAAGATTGCCAGCACGTGGACACTGATTTGTTTATGCAATTATCTATATTTGTTTATTTCATTCACTGAAGTGCCATGGAAATGAGTGAGAATGAATGAGGTGGATGCTTACTTTTTGTTTATGTTGTAGAAAACAAGAACAAAAATTAGTTTCTAACGTGTAGAAAATCCAAAAAAAAAAAAAAAAATACTAAAACTACTTTCGTTTCTGCACCCCTGGCGATTGTATAATTTGAGGATTGCAAAACTAAAGTGATCATCTAGTATGATAGACAAGGATGTTGTAAAGTCTTTCTTCTTTCTCCTTTTCAGAGTTTGGCAAGGGAATAGTGATCCGAGATGTGGTTTACTCTCAAATTTTGCTTTGAGTCATTTATACTTGCCAAACCAAGAACATAAAAATTTGAACAATTCATATTCGTTTAGTTTTATTTTGAAAAAGTTATCAAGGTTCAAAATCTCTAATTATGTTTTAGTTTTTGGTTGGAATGATACTTTTTTCAATACTGTACTGATGTTCCAATAAATAGTACTGGTGGTGAATTGGAGATGGAAGAAGGAAGTAGATGAAGAATAAAAAAGAACAAGATATATATACTTGAATTCAAATTTTATGTTCCATTTAAATTGGTACAATTTTGACTTAAGCTAAAAAAAATAACATTGTAATTCACTTTGATCTGCATTCTAACATGGCAAAGGGTATTGAGTGTTTGTATGAGATAATACTCATCAACATATCGCAAGTAGTATGAAGTTTTGATAATTTATAGGAATGATATATCTTTATCATACCACCTAATACTCTCAGCACCTTTATCCCTAAGATGGTTAGAACAGAAAAACAAGAGTTGCAAACGTCTATTTATATGCTTTTTATTCTACTCTAGAGATTAGAAACAAAATATGGCAAAGATGATCAGCTAATCAAGTAACCTGATGGCAATGTGCAGAATCTGTTTAGCGATAAGATTGCGGAAAAGCTAGAGCTGATCAAGGGTATCAGCATCAGCCACGAGGATGAATTCCAACTAACTCCTCTTCCCCAGGTAACATAAAAGCGCTAGTAATCAGCTTATTAGTTCCAAAAACTACCTAGCTAATTCCTGTTCCTCAGCAAGTTCTCATCATCTGGGGCGAGCATGATCAAATATTTCTTGTGGATAAAGCCTTTAAAATCCAAAAGTAAGTCACTGCCAAACCTTCCAAAGCAATATCCTGGTTGATTTATCTATGTGATATACAAATTCCCTTAAAAGAAAGGGAGCCTTGGCACAACAATCAAGTTGTGATCATGGGTCCACAACAACCTCTTATAATGCAGGATAAGACTATGTATAATAGACCTAATGTGGCCTGATTTTTTTCGGCACCTCAATTGGTGGGAGCTTTCAGGACAAAATTTTTTATATAATATCTTTGTGCAGGCACTTGGGAGAGAATGCAAGGTTAGAAGTACTGGGGAAGACAGGGCACACGCCACAAGCGGAGGACCCCAAGAAGTTTAACAAAGTTATCCTCGACTTCTTATTGGGTGGTCTAAAGTCTTCATTCTGACACCGTTTTGTGTGGTGTGCTGTTGCCTGGGTACCTCCACCGTCCACTTGTGCTGTATATTTAATTCACTACTTCACAGGGGAATAAAGGCAAACGTAGCCGTGTCCATCTGTCTTTTATTTTTTTAGTTGATTTTGAACGGGAATAAGAAGCAATCATTGATTTGGTCTTGGTAAGGATTGAATGGAAATGGTAATTAGATTTGTAGTGGTGTAATATCTAGTTTGTCTATTAAATAAATATGGAGCACAATTTAGATCTTTAAGATATTCGTTTCATTTGAAATTTAAATATGGTCCTCTTAATGTTACACATCATATCTGTGAGGACTTTTTGAAGTAAAAACTATTGTTTGTATGTATTATGATTTCCCTGTCGCAATAAATGAAATCAAATACTAAACTTTCCTAGACCTAGAAACAGTTCTGAATGTATAATTTATATAGTTATTTATAAAATTGTATATAAATTTTAAATATGATGCACTTTTGGAGGTTTGAATTCGTATATAGTTTACTTGTGTATCTCACATTATTATGTTTTTTTTTTCAATTTTTCTAACATTAGAAAGGAAAAATCTTGTTGACTCTTATGCGCATGGACTATATAGACTATACTAATGTAAATGAACCACCAATCTCATCAAAATTAAGGATGTCACTTTAAAACAAAATGTGTGGGGGAAAGGGATGTAACCGATTAACTAAAGCGATTATATTATTTCAAGTTAGTAAAAGTTATAATTAAGCTAACAACCAATCTTAACATTCAATCCTTGATGATATATTAGACTTCTATCACTAACACCAATTAGACTTTTCAATGCCAAATGTCTAGTCTACCTAATCCACCTACATTTCTCATCAATAAGTATGATTTATTTAGATTTTCTCTTGTCAATTCTCTATTGGACTTCTGACTTCTACCAACACCTGTTTGTTTTCAAACAAATATCAAACGTCTCCTCAACCTTAATTCATTTGAACCTTTCACTATCAAGTATCCTACTTGACACCTCGTTTTAAATTATTAAATATATTTCTCAAATATCAAAATCTTAGACTATAGTTAATCTTGTCTAGAAGCATTACTCCCTCATCAATATAACATTAGTAAAATACCCAACCACAATTGACATGGTACCCTTTCAAAGGAAAAAAAAATTCATTCAAGTTATGTCTAACAGGTATTCTTTAAGGAGCTACCTGTATCCATGTTTAGATATCTCCATGTCTACGAGTGTGAGATCACTTCTTGTATCTCATAGTAGAAACTAGCCATGTACTAATCTTAGTGTGAACCTGATATATTCCATCTCAAAATCACTAAGACCATCATATTGAGCTTTTGAAAAATCTATCAGTTCTCTTAATCCTTCACTAAAGAAGAAATGCTATAAGAAACTTTTTTTTTACTAAATTCATTTTATAAGTTATGCACAATATTCTTGATTATAATTAGATTGATTTGTGCATAATCACTAATAGTCTCACGCTTGCACTAGACTCAATCACCAATATATCACACACTAGCCAATCGAACATATATAGTCTCCAGCAGATATGCGCTATATCTTCATGCTTGATAAAATCTTTTATCACATAGAACCACCAGACTACCTGCTTGGATTGTTGATGAGACTGTGGTTCATTTTCTTGAGCAATGACACCATTTTTATCATAATACACTAAGATTTGATCAATAATACTCGAAACTATACCAAGTTCAATAATAAACTTGTAGATCCAAAATGATTCTTTTGTTGCCTCTGAGATTGCAATGTACCAAACTTGCATCGTTGAGTTTGTCATATTTATTGTTTAGAATTCTTCCAAGTCATTGCACCGCTATTGAGATAGAAAGCATATCTTAATTATGGATGCATATGATCATGGTTGATTTAGAAACTCACATTTGCAAACTATTTCATGATGAGCTCTCTATTTCCGTCTCCATACATTGAGAATAGAGACTTAGTCCTTCTTAAATACTTTAGGATATTCTTGACTATAATTTAATGACCATTACTAGATTTTTTATCCTCGATACAAATGAGATATTAATCATCATACATATCATTGTCTATCCAATAGTCAAAGCATATGGAATTAGACTCATCCTCTCTCTTATAGTGTTCTTTAGGACGGGCACATGCACTTGGATAGAAATTCTATGCAACATTGGAAGAAATCCACTCTTAGATTCTTTCATACTAAATCATTTTAATGCCAACCTTATCATAGATCCTTTGTAAAGAACTTCATCAAGAGCTATTTCTAAACTTCAACTTTAGACGGTCAACCACAACAAACAAAAGATCATCTATATAGTTGAATTGATACTCGAGTGGTAGATTATCACAAGAGAGCAGTGATCAAATCTCCAGAGGAACAAGCCACTGGAGAATAAAATCTCTCTCGCCTAGAGAGATTTCCTCCATTCCAAATACATTAGGGGAGGTGTGGAGGGGCATCTGAATGAAAACACTGTATTGTTCACCCAAAAAAAAACATTGTGCTTCATCCTCATTCTATTAGAAGTAAAACTCTTTGATTATCACATTGAACTAAAGATTCAATCTTAGTGATTTAGCATGGTTTTGCAACACTCCTGAAAATATCACTAATGAATTCATATGTCAATCAATAACTGAATACAACCATTATTTTTAGAAGTAGAAAACTTTTTTTCATTATAAATAACTGATACTTGGTCATTATTACTTATGCTAATCAATATCTTTGTCTATAATTTGTCTCAGTAATCTTGAAACAACATTTGTTTACAGAGAATGACATTACCACATACATGAACTCCACAAGGTTACATAGCAATTAGAAATAATGATGAAATCCACAGTACAACAAATACTTTGAACAGTAGCATTTATAATGTTATAAGCTGATTCTTGCACAGCCCCACCGATCAATCACCTGCAACAGATGTACTTAGCAACTCCGTTAGATATCCTCTATGATTGGACCCAGACAAAAATCTGTTGTAACTATTATGTGCACTAAGAAGAATATTTTCTGACATTTCCTCTTTAGCAATTGTCTTTCTTAGAGGATGATCCATGTAGCTGCAGCAACAACGAATTGCTAACAACAAAAATTGAGCTCAATGCCATCAATCCCCCTGTAATATTGTTTTTTAAAAAGAAAATTGTCATCGTTTATGATTTTGATCCTAGAGTACTATTCAATCTATGAACATGACTTACCAGAAAGAGAAGGTGTCATTGCAAAATCATATTTCGGCAACAAAACGCCTGCAGCAATGGGGATGGCAACTACATTGTATGCCACTGCCCATGCCAAGTTCTGGTGAACTTTAGCCATTGTCGCTTTGGCTAGTGATATAGCATCAACTATCTATAAAATATCATAAGAGTTTTATCAGTAGGATGGATTTCCAGCCACAAATAGAAAGTTAACAAACATGATAACCCATCATTATCTAGTCATGCTACTCCCAATTATTTTGATTTATACACTATACACTGGCAGTCAAAACCTAAGGTAATCCTCAATCATCCGGATGATTATATATGTAATCTATTAAAAGGATAGAGTACAGCTATTGTTTGTTTATTGGAATATGTAGTGGATCAGACCACAGCGAGAGTGAATAAAGTAATGTTCTTTTGTGTTATTCAATCTATCATTTAGAAATAAATCATATGCGTTTAGGGCTCAAACGTTTTTGCAAATGGATGATTAATGAATAGTATGGGTAGATCTTATACCTGTGAAAGCCTGTTGCCTAAAAGAATAACTGATGCAGCATTAGAGGCGGCATTCTCTTTAGCTTCAATTTGCAATGCAACTCCCACATCAGCCAGTGCTAAAGATGGTGCATCATTTATACCATCACCAACCTTAAATTCATAACATTAGTTAAAGATTAATCATTCTCTAAATAAAGCAAAACATGTCAGTTGTGGTGGAACATGAATCTTTGTCCTGATTAGTCTCATGATCGACATCGAATCAATTCAGATTACAGAGTATTAAGATGCTATTATGAATTTTACCATAGCAACACGATGTCCTTCAGCTTTCAAATTAGATATAATGTTAGATTTTTGCTGGGGAGTCAAGCTTGCATGTGTGTTTTCAATTCCAACCATCTTGCCAACGCTCCTTACTGCCTCTTCCCTGTCCCCAGATACAAGGACTGACCTTATTCCCATTTCCTGCAGCCTTTGATCACACAGAATAATTTTAAAATCTAAAAGAATAATACCTTCAAAGGAGTTGCAAGAGGATCACAATTATTGAGACTGCTAAAAAGTAATAGAAGGCCTTCAGCCTCAGAAAGTCAAAATGTAGGCAAAAAAGTGGAAAATAGAAGATTTTTTTTTGTTGAAATGTTAAGTTTTAAAAAAGGAATATTGTATTTCATATTATTAACGAAGAATTACAAGGAAGTACTATAAAAATATTTGTATATACACATTTGTACAAACACATGGAAATCCTAAACCTAAATTGCTAATGTGGAACTAAATGCACTGCACTTATAACTTTATTGACCTAGCATACCTATCACTCGAGTTGGAGCATATATATGAATTATCTCTACTTTGTTGCATAAAGTAAAAAAGTTCTTACAAGAAAAGCATAAACTATGACATGGCCACAAAAATGAAAACACAATTAACTAAAGCCCTAAGATAGTTAATGATGTGTGCTGATAATGATTCCTTAAATTGTAGATCAACATATAACCAACATTGGCTTTGACTTCACATCAACACATCGACATAGATGATAAAGAGAGATCAAGAACATCTCTTGAATATCACCTTTTCTTTGCTGGCACATATGAAGGATCAAAAACGGCTAGCTAGAGGGAGGGATGAATAGATGGTTAATAATTTTTATAAAATAACACTAAATTTAAGGGTTAGTAGCAAATATGTGGCAAGAACAATGTGTTGTAGTTGATACAAAAATAAATACCCACAGAAGCTAAAATTAAATTTATGCTAACAAGGGATTTAATGTGGTTTAGACTTTAGAGACCTCTCCTACTCCATGGTCCTTGTCATGCTGGTGCCACTTCCCCAAAACAAAACACTATAAAGTTTCTTTGAAATAGGGTAATGGAGCAAAACCTGACACATTGTCTAAGAGAGGACTAGAGCACCTTGCTCTTTAAAATAGCACTAATAAGCTCCTAAAACCCTACGAATTAACCTCTATAAAAAATGAACAACATAAGTATAAGAGAGCCGACAAACCTTACTGCTCTGCCTACAGAAAGATGAGCAAAAAAGAGAACGCAAGGTCAGCTCTAGAACTTGAGATCTTGAAAGATCTTAAACCCTTGATGGTTTCAAACTCAATGTTATTTGTGGCACTTGTGAAAAGAATGAGCAATGAATTTTATGGAGAATTATATCTTAAACTAGATCTACATGGTCCAACATCCACCTCTAAAAATTAGGTGTCTTGTTTCTAATCAACTAAAAAAGGTAGTCGTCCAGTGAA
>JBAMIE010000022.1:7377998-7397201 GCA_037177295.1 Kaempferia parviflora | reverse complement strand
CATGGTCCAACATCCACCTCTAAAAATTAGGTGTCTTGTTTCTAATCAACTAAAAAAGGTAGTCGTCCAATGAACTTGCCTGATAATGAGAGAGAGAGAGAGAGAGAGAGAGAGAGAGAGCTTCTGTTGCTCGAGGAAGAAGCAAATCATATTAGATCTTGTATAGAGGAGCTTGTGAAATTCACATCAGCCCTTACTAGCAAGAAAGATCACTTCTTGGAATTTTGCAAATATTAGAGAGAAACTTTGGTTATAAAAACTCATGGATAGAAGTGGACTTATCTCACATCATGCAGTTAGAATTTGAAAATGTGAAGAGGGCGTACTGGCTTTTTTCCTTGATTGAGAAAGAAGAATAGTATCATAGGGCTCCTTGTCATCACACTTCAATGAAAATTTCCATTTTATCCTCCAAATGTTTATGTTTTTTTTAATTCCCCATGTAGTTTCTCCACTTTAATCAGCAACAAAATTTTATAATCCTTAACCCTAAAATGAATCTTCTAATACCAAATTAAATTTAACTAATAAATATTTTCATATTATTCTAAAGGGATAAAAACATATCTACAGAGGAGACAGGACTCAACAAGTATAACAAGAAAGACCAAACGAAAGTTGTGAATATGCATCTTGCGATGTGAGTCAAAAGTTTAGGACACATACCTCCCAACTGTAATATTTGCATCTTGACGCAGAACATCAGTTACTACTATTGCCCCGATTATGCCTTCTCCTTCCTTCCCAACATAAACAACTGTTTTTGACTGATTTGATGATATTCCCATGTTCGATGACAGACATTCAACATACTTATCAAGATCCAATAATTCAGATTCAGATGTTTTTTGCTGGAAGCGTTCATGTACCCAATCAAGCCTACCAACTGCAACTAGAGAACCATCTACTTCTGCTAAGGATCCAAAACCAGGTTCTGTGAGTTGGCCACTAGTGCTAGGGATTCCTAAATTAAGCAACTCGGCTTTATCCAAAATAGCCTTAGCAATTGGATGTGATGCTGTCTTCTCCACAGCAGCAGCTAACCGAAGGATCTCAGAGTCTTCATTAGTCAAGGAAGCTATAGCAGTAACAACAGGCTTTCCATCTGTGAGTGTTCCAGTCTGCATATTTTAAAATGTTACAAAGAAATGCATATTAGTCACCAGAGGATACAATTCTGCAAAATCAGAAAGCCCAATGTTTCAGTGATTTATATCCAAGGACAAAAGAAAGATGAACCATGAAATTACCTTGTCAAACGCAATGACACTGATATCAGACAACCTTTCCAAAACATCACCACCTCTGATGAGAAGTCCTTTTCTAGCCCCTGCTCATGAAATTGATATTAAGGTTAACATATGTTCAAAAATTGACATAAGTCCATATTTTTTTCTTTTATTTTTTGTTTAAAATAAATGAGAGTTCTACTTCTATTAGTGAAGGGTAAGTAGAGAATTTAGATGAGTAAAGTTATAAAGTTCACACTGTGCAAGATTATAAAGACCTGCTATGAATGAAATATTGAACTTTCACTGGAATTCGGTAATACCTTTGACTAGCCAGATTCAGGTATTCCCTTTAAATTGTTTACTTATGGAAATAACAGAATCAGTGATTATAACAGCATTTGCATTAACATGTGTAAATTGTGTGTGAATGAACATAAGTAGACGGAAGACTTTAGCTTATATATTGGGATAATACCAATGTTTTCATCATGCCATAATTTGAAAAGAGGTAACATCAAGTTACTGTCCTCTTAAATAATTCTCTCTTCCTCATGCACTCATCTTATTATCCTTTATAAGCCTGCTCCTTACTATCCATTCTATACTTCAAACAGCAAGTGTAGACTAACATCGATACAATCACATCATTAGTTATGTCAATCTTATGACATAACCCACCAAAACTTTAAATAAGATCACCAGTTTCTTAATATCTATAGTTTATCCTTGAGAAAAATATACTCAATCATAGAAGCTTAATATATTACCCAAAGAAGTTCCTACTAAGATGGCAGTTGGCGTAGCTAGTCCTAGCGCACAAGGGCATGAAACCACCTGGAAAATTACAGGACATTAGCAAAGCAAATACATGTATACTATACACATCATAATACACAATTAGAACAAGTTAATTGATAATTTAAATTTACATTGAAGATAAAAGGAGAATTTTTATGGGCAGAGGCCCATGTGTAAATATATAAGGGTAAAGGATATTATAATATTTATTATTTATTATAATACATATATAAAGGTCGGGCAGGGGCTACCTAGATTTCAAGATCAATAATAACTAATGGTTTGAAATCCCATACTGTGTCGGTCGAAACGGTCGAAAGTCGAAACATATCATTCTAATAAATTATTGAAATAGATTAAGTATTGAGACTCTCATGTCATTATGTTAATCATATCGACAAGTATTATTTCATGTTCACACTTAGCATCCATAGCATGTTAAAATTGAGATAATATTATTTGTTTATACAGTTTGTTTCTGTACAAGAAATTGTCCGAATCATAACATTCCAAATGGAAAGTAAAGCTTAACTATATAGTTGTCTGATCTTTTTCTTCTTCATCTCTTTCCTCCTTCCACCTTCAATTTTTCACCAACACTATACATCAAATCATTGGCACGATATCAAAATAGTGTCATTCCAATTAAAGACTGAAACACCTGCATAGCTCAAGATTTCAAACCCTAGAATAATTCACCCTCAACGTGGTATTAGAGCCATCTTGATCCTCACCTTTATTTCCTCCCGTTACAGCATAATCATCCAATCTCACAAGTGTCAAACATCATATCTAATTCTTCTATAAATGTGCCTTCTTCTATGCACCTATCTACATTATCCGCAGCAAAGCTCCTAGGTACCTGCCTCACCAATGTTAACTATATATCCACGCTAAAGATCTCACACATATGTCCCTATCTTCCATGTTGAATCTCCATGCACATGCATCTCTCAACCCCAACTGCCTTCTTCATCAGTCGATTGCTTGTATGTCTGCATGTTTATACCTAAGCTCCTATGTGTCTATCCACATCAACATTGAATTTCTATAGGCATGTGTCTTCCTACTCCATCGACATCTCACAACATAAGTAGGATATGCTCAAGGAGACATGCTAAGACTAAACCTTAGGTATTCCTATTTATCTCAGTGTTAGATTAGTACAAACACAGCGAGAGTCACTAACTGATCGACAAAACACAAAAGGCTAGTAGGAAAATCAAACTATCTCATAATTACTAGAGTCACCATTTCATTTGCGGTTAATGTGATAAGCTAATTTCTAGAGAACCTATGTCATGACCATTGGATAGTAGTTACAAGGATTCTATGTAACCTAAAAAGTGCTTCAAAAAAAGGTATCTGATTTCATATTGAGGTCATCTTGAGGTCGTGAGGTACTGGGATTCAGGGCAGAATCTCCTATTGATAGACAATATCTATATTTGGCTATTATGCTCTCTTAAAAGAGAAGTTTATTTCATCAAAGAGTAAGAAGCCAATAATAATGGCAGCTCAAGTACAATGACAAAATATAGAGTCATGTACTTAGCAGCATGTGAACGTATTTAGGTTAAGCATTTGATAATCAAGCTAAGATATGCCCCTGTACAGCCAATGAATCTCGTCTTCCATGCGAGGACAAAAGATATAGAGATTGTCATTTAATCAAAAAGAAAAAGAATCGATTTAAGGAGATTATTAGTTCTATAATTAGTAAATATATTGAACAAATCGTTAAGAGGGCCTAAAGTGGAATGCAACAAGCTGAGTTTCTAAAATGCATAGATATGTAGTCAGTTTAAGTGGGAGTGTTATTGGTAGAAGGCTCATGCATATAAATGTAAGGAAGCAAGGACCTATTTGCAATATTCTTTATTATTCATAATACATATATAAAGATAGAGGTTGAGGAATAATTTTCCCCTCAATAAGAATAACAAACTTTTATTAAATATAAGTGGTATTAAGCTAACTTGTGTGGTAATTATTAAGAATATAAAATATATAATTGGTTTATTTTCTCAAGCTTTGGGGGTAAATAGTTAACAATTAACTTTAATGAGGCTTAGGATTCAAAACCTATATGGATATAAAATAAAAAGCTCATAAATTCATGAATTGGGTTTGGACTAATCAAGTGAAGAATACACACCCACACATGAAGAGGGAGTATTAAAAATATAAATAATAAATTGATTTCTTTTCTAAGAGTTGCTTTTGTGATAAGTGGTTGGTTAATTAACTTTAACAGCAACCAACACAACCTATTGTTTATAAATGATTACCAGCACATCCACAGAGAGTTTCAAACTCAAAAGCAATGGCTCAGCATCAGGACCAGCAATGTCATTAAGTAACACATCTGGAAAGATTTGTGTCCCAAAATAATACCTGAAATAAGTTCGGGGATAAATTGCTTCTTAGGGTTCTCTTAAAGGAAAAGAAGATGATGATGAACTAGTTTGACTAATTAGATTTGACCTTAATCCATCTCAAAGAAGAAAGGATAACGGCTAGTAAATACTTTTACTCAAAAACTTTGACAACTCAACTTGGACAAGGGACTAACCAGTTTTATTTATTATTTTCTTCGTAGCCATGTCTAAATAAATAAAGACATGATTTAAAATAAAATAAAAACTCACCAAAAAACAAAAGTTGCGGCAGATAACCCCATAACGCTGTACACAAAAGGTCCAGCAATCAAATCAGCCAACCTTTGAATTGGCGCTTGTTGGGCTTGTGCTTCCTCAACCTATGAAATTCACTGCATTGAGTTAACATGGAAACAAATCATTTAAGAAATCAAACGAATTATTCTATGCTTACCATGTGAACTATTTTAGAAATAGTAGACATAGCACCAGTTTTCACAGCTTTAACTTTTAAAGGTCCATCCTGCAAAATATTAGGTGTAGTACAAAAGAATTACAGCTGACATGCAGAAAGCTCTTCAGTGATAAGAAACAAACCGATGTAGTAATAAAATCCAATAAAAGGAATCTACAAGACAATTTCAGACAAGAATACAAATGAAGCGAATTTCTCTCTTCAAGGGCAAGCAAATGCAGACTGGTTTCCCTACCCAATCTCATATGCCTGTTTGTTCATGTTTGTTCACCTGAGGTTGAACTTTTTGATGGTGCAATCATGCCCTAACTTTTCAAGCCCCAAGTGGTTGAGTTCAACCAATTTGATATTAGGGAGACTGTTAGTTTACTCACATCTAAGTGATTGAATACAGCCAAGTGGTTTTGGTGTTTGCGTAAAACTTTAAGTTACACTTATATTTATATTGTTTACTAATAAAGTTTGTAAGGGCAAGGCAGGTTATTGTAGGTACAAATGGATAAATCCCAAGTAGGTCAAAGTTGAGAGAAGTCCAAGTAAGTCGAGCACTGAAATACTTGTCAGATGGAAGTCAAAGTGAATGAAAAGTGATCAGGTGGTTGGCAATTGAAAATCCAAGACAAGGTTGACCCAATGACGGGAAGATAAGGAAAACCCCGAGGTGAGTCCTCTTGGAAAAGAAGATCTGGAAGCACGGTTTCTTAGAAGACAAAGAAGTTCCAGTAGCAAGACCACTTGGCAGTTAGCTTCTAGTGAGTTCTGAGAATCAAGTGAACCTCTTTATTTTGAGATTCAGGTAGAACTTGACTTAGGTGAAGATTCACCCTTAGATTGGTTGTAGTCGATAATCTTGTTGACTGAAGGTTGATTCAGTCAACTAGCATGTGAGTCAACTAAGGAGTCAATTGAGGTTGATATGCTTATAAACAGAATATTTATGTTCAGAGTGGAGACGAGCAAGATGAATTCAACTGGATCACTGATAGAAAGATCGTTGATCCGATAGAGGTAGGTTGCAGCTATTAGATGGCTTACATGATACAGAGGTTCAGTCCACTAGAAGTGAATTGAGTTGACTGAAATATCTATTGCCGGACAGAAGGTTAATGTAATTATAGAATCAATCAACAGGATAAAGAAAAAATTGACTGTAACAATGTTGGATTGGTATAAAGACAAGTGGAGCTATAAACTAATTCTTAAAGTACGGTACACATAGGAGAAATGAACTATCTCACAATTATAAAACTGACATCTCATTTGCAGTTAGCATGATTAGTCATTTTTTAAAGATCCCGTGCCATAATTATCAGGAAGAAACTTTGAGAATCCTAAGGTCCCTCAAAATGTTCCAGGGAAACATCTCTTGAGATCGAGATTATCTTTAGGTTATAGGGCACATTGATACAAGTTTTCCTAAGAATGACTATTCATATTATTCCTATCAATTTATTCATTCCTGTGGGAGACAACATAATTTTATAGAAGAGAAAGAAACAAATTATTGTAGCTAAGTCAAGTGCAGAGGTGGAGTGCAAGTTGATGATCCTAGCAACATGTGAACTTATGTAGCTAAACAGTTAATATCCTAGTTAGGACATCCTTCTATCGAGCCAACTAAGCTCAACAATAACAATCAAGAAACCATGCATATAGCCTCTAATTCCGTGTTCTATGAGAGATCAAAACAATTGTCACAAGAAAATGTAACCTAATGATATTGTCACCTCAATTATCAAGTCTAATGATCAAATTTGTTGACTTGTTGACAAAATTCATAAAAGGTTCTAAAATTGAGCATAACTATAACTCTATAAGCAACTAGGTTTCCATAATATATCTGAACTAGCTTCCCAGGACCTAAATGTAAATACCATTTATATTAAGGATCTATTTGGAATTCTTGCATCGGTTACAATTACAGATAATGAGGAGATTACCTAGGATTATTAACCCTAATTTCCCCCATAACATTAGTAAAGCATCATCTTTCTTATTTGAGGTTAAAACCATCATAGATAACTGGAGACGGATAGAGGTATATCAAGAATGAGCATACCCAGTTTACTGTTCCTGCAGAAACAAGGTGACCTTGCTCCTTCAGTACGGGAAGAGATTCACCTGTGAGCATGGATTCATCAACAACACTTCTGCCTCCAAGAACCTTCCCCTTCATTTGAACACATTTCAAAAAGTAAATACCAATTAGCAACAGATCTTGATTTTCTTAAGGTTGAAAAAGAAGCAATGAGATTCTCAAGCATTTTTTCTGAGTGAATGGTACCAGATAGGCCTACAAGCATTCTGCAAGATATAGATAGTGTATCGTCTACCATAGAGAATAAAGATAAAATAACTAACAAACTATGAGTAATTTATTGGAAAATGAAGAAAAATAGAGATGGAGACATATGAAGGCTTGGAAGTGCTAAATCAAAAATCATTATTTCTTTCAAAATAATGTATAAAATAACTAACAAACTATGAATAATTTATTGGAAAATGAAGAAAAATAGAGATGGAGACATATGAAGGATTGGAAGTGCTAAATCAAAAACCATTATTTCTTTCAAAATAATATATGCACCTCATGTTCAAAGGTCCAGTCTTTTTATTTCTTGCACTTGAAGTTTCTGGACACATTTGTAATCAAATATCTTTAACTTTTTATAATCAATTTTATCATTGTCAAAGGAAAAATAATAATGCTTTATTAAGTAGAATACATCTTCTGTGTTTCTTACAAGAAAACTGAGCCTCAACATCTGGCCCTAGGCGGTAGGCTGGACAGATTAATAGGGAAAGCATGGCAAGCTTTGCAGTTTTATCTCATTGAAAGTACTTGTACAGTTGTACCTAAGCTCTAAAGTACTCATAGCAGATTCAAACAAACAAATATTATCTACAATTTAGAAGCGTAAATTATAAGTAACCTCAAGGTAGGTGGTATTTGAACTAATTTTTCTCCTAAAAGAATGCTTTCTGTTTTATGTGGTCAGTGGTTAATCAATATTAAAGGAAAACATATTATTCTATACCTTATATAGGTCCAACACAAGGATAATACATTATAACTGTGACAGGATTGAAAAAAAGCACATCAATGCATTTCGCTAAAATCCTTAGAGATGCTCTTATATAACTATTAAAATCTTCACTAATTAAATGACAAAATGAATTAATCAAGTAAGCAAACAGTCTCCTAAGTTAGACATCATAATTGAGTTACAACTTTATAAACAATCGTATCAGCATTTAAGATAATTGCTGATAGCATTAGATATGACTGAAACATTACTCCATAAAGGAAGGTGGTAGGAAAGGATATACTGTAATTAAAAAAAAAAACAAGTGGGCAAAAAAATTCCACAGTTATTTCTTGATTTTTAAGTGAATAGAAAGTAAAACAAGGAGGAATAGACAAAACATGCAAATATGAGAACATGAAAAAATAATGGAGATATGAGAACTTGCAAAAATAATGCAGATATGAGAACTTGAAAAATGTATACTTAACATACATCAACAGGAATTGTTTCCCCAGGAAAAACAAGTACTGTGTCTCCAATGCGAACATCATCAGTTGGTATCTCAATGCTGATTGCATCTGCACTTAGGAAGCCTGAAGATGAAGGATTTTCTTCAGATGAGGTAATTAGCAAACGTGACTGTGAGGATACCAAGGACTGCAAGAAAATCGGTGATACTTGTTTAAGAACAACAATACCTTTTGCAAAATTAGATTTGTGTTTTCCCCTTCAACTTTTAGAACAATTGTCTGTTTTTTATGAAATGAAATTTAGTTTAGACATTAACTGATTCATTGATTTTTTTCCAACTTACCTTGAGAGAAGCATAACTAAAAGAAATATCAAATGATTGGACATGAGACCTTATTGTAAAGTACAGAAGTATGCCATTATATAGTAAAGCTTACCATCAGTTCATTCATATCACTAGATGCTTTAAGTCTAGCCCTCTCTTCAAGAGAACGCCCAAGAAGTACAAAACCAAGAAGCATGACCTGCATGCTACAAGAAAAACTTCTTGAGTGAAAGATGCACACAAAGTACTTACTTTTAGCATTCTCTTAACATGTTTAGCAATGGCATATAGTGAATAATGTGAATAAAGATAAGATGGTCACAAATACTTTAGCTTATATAAAGAACAAGAAAACCTCAGAAGATGCAGAAACTGATCCTTTAAATTATATCAAATGAAAAGTAGTTTCAAATCCAGAAATCACCCAACAAAAGTAAAACACAATGTTTTGGCAACATGAATCCAATAAAATCAGGAAGAGTATCTACTGCCTTAGCATGAACAGATATCATGATTTATTTACAACATGATAGCAAAATACTCATTATACGCATGCAATGGAAAATCCATATTACATGGAAAATATATCGATGGACTAAGCCAGTTGAGAACATTTAGGTTCACAGTGGCCTGAAAGATTCAGGAGACTACACTGTGTTTCTTATTAAAATTTTAACAGAATGGTGGTTTCACTAAAAGGCAAAGAGGAATATGGACATCTCAAAGAATCTAACTGGGGATAGGGGCGATTGCTAATTGAAATTTATACTTATGAATTGTGATGTCAGAGCAGTCCTATTGTTTCATTGAGAAATGAAGGTGATCCAACATCAAAATATTTCTTTCTTCTCAGTTTTCTTCCATAACACATATGAAGATTTAAAGTACAACTAACAGGTTCATCGAAGAAAGTTGCTTCCCATCCAAGCCCAGGGTTGATCACAGACATCTGCATTAGTCATAAAGAACACATGAAATGAGAAAAAAAAAAATGAGGATTGGTTCTACTCTCAACTGCAAGATCAAGAAAAAAAAATATACGTACTGCACTAATCATAAAGGCAACAACAGATCCAAAACCCACAAGGGAATTCATATTTGGTGATGCATTTGCAAATGCTCTGAAACCATCCAAAAGCAAATCTACAGAAAAGTGTAACACTTAATCAAATACTAATCAGCATTAGATTGGCACTTGACTGCATAACTGTGAACAGGATGATATCATCTTGGCATTCAAGATCCAATTGAATATGTTAGAGAAAAGAAAGGTTTCAAGAAAAATAGCAAACTGTTCTTGTCTTCCAAATTTTACATAACATAGATCCTAATGTGGACTAATTATAATTACCTCTACCAGGTCCAAGAAGAGATCCCAATGCAATGCCACCTTTCACATAAGAATTGTGCAGTAAATCCCAAAAAGATCCTGCATCAGACAAGAATCATAGTTCAAAAATTATCAATTCAACCAAAAATGTCAGCTCATCCATTTTCTTTTCTCTCATATTCTCATATACATACAAAAAAATCAAAGTGGTGTGTGGGGGGAGGGAAAAACTGATATATCTGACCCAAATCAAAAACTAAACAAATATTTTTTATTTCGGGTTTAGCCATGATTTTTAGGTTTTTGTATACACTAAAAAAAACTACCATCATATATACCATATTAATGAATCTAATATAATTAATCAATAGTAATATGGTTAATTTTTGAATAGTTGCATAGCCATGACATTCATTTCTTCCTCTATAGCTTTTGAGTTCTTTTTTCACCTTCCATGATTCGATGATTTCATAAGATTGATTGATTCTTCCCTGTCTCAGTCTTTTGCATTTCATCCTTGCCTCTACTTATCTCTCTTCTTGTTCCATCTTGATAACTAGACATCCTCTCCACGTTTGACATCCCATCTAACCCACCTTCTTTCTTCCACAATCTAGCAAGTGTTCATCTCTTCTAGCATCCCTACTGCCTTATAAAATAACATGATATTGTTATCTTTTTTGTTCTCATATTTGTCGTCCCTTCTTCCACTTTTGCAACACTAATCCACTTAGCATTTGGTTTCTCTTTTATATCCGTTTATATTCAATATCTTGTCGCTTTCAATGTTCTTAAAACTTTCATATACGATGGTTAGAACCTTTGGTAAATAGCTCATAACAAGCATTTCACATTATTGACACTTTTATTTAGCTATGAGGGATACTTGATATTTAGTTATAAAAATTATTAACTAATTTCTCAATGAACTAAAATTAAATCACGTTAATTCTAGTTATTGTGAATCATAAGTTTTGCATTAAATTACACACTTCTTGTATAATTCTAGGAATTGTAGATGTCTTTGTGGTCACCGGTAAAGTTATTGTCATGTGACCTTGTGGTCACGGATTTGAGTTGCGGAAACAACCTCTTACAATGTAAGGTAAGACTGCATGCAATAGGCCCAATGCGGTTTGACCCTTCCCTGAACCAGTATTGACGGGACTTTCATGCATCATGCTACCCTTTAATTGTAGATGTCTTTGTATGATTTTGATTCTATTGGTAAAGGTTTTATATAATTTGGTTTCTTATGAATTTTGTTTTATATTTTATTTTTGTGAAATTGCAATAAAAATAAATATAAGAAACCTAATTCTTTGAATTTTATTTATTGAAAATTGTATTATCTGAAAACTTATAAAGGAACTTCTTTTTATAGATAGATAGTGCAACTTATTCTTTATAAAATAATATATTTTTCTAATAAAAAGTTTAAATATAAAGAGAGTTATCTAAAAAAAAGACCAAATAAACTTTTATGAAAAGTAGCTAATAATATCCTATAATTTATGAAATATTTTTAGCTTATACATGATTACAAATTCATGTCTTCTAACACCCCCCTCAAGATGGTGAATAAATGTTTATTTATCCCAGCTTAGATATAAAATTTTAAAACAATGAGTTACTTAACATTTTAGTAAGTTTATATGTAATTTGTCAATGTGTACGTACTATGAGGTATAAATTAACCCGCTCTCTAGTTTCTCCTTAACGATGTGTCTTACAATTTTAATATGCTTCGCTTAATCATATTGTATTGGATTGTGAGCTATATTTAATCATCAACTTATTATCACAATAAAGTCTCATTTGGATCATCTCACCTTCAAGTCTTCTAAGATATATTTAACCAAAATAGTTCACACACATGTTAGTCCATTACTCGGAATTCTGCCTCTGCACTAGACCACGCTACCACCTGTTGTTTCTTGCTACACCACATCATAAAGTTACCACCAAGAAGGGTGCAATATCCTAAGGTTTGACCTCCTATCATTGCTATCAACCATTGACCCAACTTCATAAGCATCTATATATGCTTCTAGCACCTTCATTTCTAAAGAGAATACCCTTTCTTGATATTCCTTTGAGATACTTTAATAGGAGTTTTGGCACAACGGTAAAGTTGTTGTTGTGACCTGAGTTGACGGGTTCGAGTCTCGGAAACAACATCTTGCAAAACAAGTTAAGGCTGCATACAATAGCCCCTTCCCCAAAACTCATATTAGCGGGAGTTTTGTGCACTGGGCTGCCCTTTTATACTTTAATACGTAGTGAGCTATTTGCAGATGAGATTTTTTTGGATTATGCATGAATTAATCACAATTATGAGTATGCTATGTATGATTGTGTATGAGACGAATAAATAAATTTTCCTACCAGCCTTGAATATATTTCCGTATCTATTGAGGCATCTTTTTCTACCATTCCAAGTCTAAGATTAGGGTCTATTGGAGTACTTACTAGCTTGTCTATCACTGTTATACTAAGAGTGTTGTGACTCTCTAAAGAAGAATGTTTAATAAACAATGTATGATCCCCTTGGTTTTGTCTATACCCCTTGGCAATCATAAATCTCGCAAATCATACATGTGGTAATTGCTTAAGCAATTATAAGGCTTTCACATAGTATGTGCTTCCAAATTATTTTCACATCTTGGTGGCACCTCCATATAAATTTTCTCCTCTAGTTTCTGTGCACAAATGCATTCTTGAATTCAAACTCATTCTCTTGGTTTGGATTTTTAAGCTCACATTAGTCCAGTGAGAACCATCTTCTTCTCAAATATGTCATGTCAAATCTCCCGTTTTCAATAAGAGAGTTGAATTTTCATACACAATTTCAAGTTCAGACATAGGATTTGATTTGAACTTAGATATTGACTAACACATTAGAAGCAAGTCGAGCGAGAAACCCCACTCCTTAACATGTTAATTCAAGTTATTGTGAATCATGAGTTTTGCATTTAATTACATAGTTACTGTATAATTTCTAGAAATTGTAGATGTCTAGCTATAGATTTGATTCTACTGGTAGAGTTTTTAAATAATTTGGCTTCTTATGAATTTTGTTTTATATTTTATTTTTGTGAAATTGCAGTAGAACTAATCCGGGTCAATTTATTATTTAAAATTTGAGCTGAACCAACCCGGATCAATCCTAGTGGAAGCCACATATCGGAGTATTCCAGCTGAAATATATGGACAAACTTCCTAAATTCAACAAAGAATCCCTCACCGTGAGCCACATGAATCCCGAAAGAGTGCAAAAGATGCGAAGCGTGACTTCCACAGCACAGCGCCACCAGCGTCCAAGCGAACACAACACGATTGCGGCTCGCAGCAAGCAATTTCTCCTTCCTCTCCGACATGTCCTTCCACTTGGCCACGTTCTCTCGTACCCCCAACCCCAACCTTCTCCTTTTCGACGGGAAACCGCACTGGGTCAATATGCCGGCCAGACGCTCGGCGGTCAGATCCGGTTCTCCGCCGCCAGACCTGAGCCGGACCGCAGCCGTCTCGGTCAACAAGTTGACCACGGCGGACTCAACCCGGTCATCCGCGGATAGCAATGAGCGGACTCGGGCGGCGCAGCCACCGCACATCATCCCTCCGACCTCGAGCAATACCGAGGATGGCGTCTTGATCTGCAAATCTTGGTGGAACTCGCCGGAAGTGGCGGCGTCGATCCCGATGGCATTGAGGCGGAGAGGGCTTTGGGCGTAGGACCACCGGAGGAGGCGGAGGTGAGGCGGAGGTGTACGGAGGCCACGGACGGGGCCGAGCAGGAGCTTAGAGTTGGGATCTACAGTGAGTCGAAGGAGGGCTGCGGCCATGGAGATAAGAGTGAAGGGGCGTAACGGGAGGTCGGAAGGAAGAGTGGTGATGGAACGAATTCGAAAGGAGGGTGGGTACATTAGGAGTCGATGTCCGTTGGTTGGTTTACGACCACATTTTTCGTGTGCGTTCAGTGGGGCCCTATCAGACTTGCAAGGATTTGCGGTGGAAGTCGGCTGTCAGATATCAAAATTAAAGAAAAGTTTCTATAATAAAAAAGTTTTGATCGTTTATTTCGTTTAGATTTTATGATGGAGAGAAACCCCATTCATCATTTAGAACTGATTATCTCAAAATCGAACACAGAGTGATGGATAATTTTTTTTATTTATAAAATATATCATATACTCAAAAAATAATACATCTTTTTTTCACTTATAAAATTATATCACATGTATTCACCTTACTCAATTAAGATAAATAAACATATAGATAAAGAGATTTTTTTCATTTTTATTCTCTTCTCATTCTCATACTTCTAGAGTTGTTTCATATTTTTATTGTCTATTTTTTATTAGAGAGAAAATTTTCTATAATATACCGTAACTAAGATTTAAACTATCTCTAGTATCAAGCTCCGGGAGCTTCCTTCCTTCCTTATCCCATAATAAAATAATTCAAAAGATTGACGAGTATTTAGGAGAAACGTGCTTCTCTTATTAATGTAATGATGGCATTGATTAATTGCGTGAAGTATTCTAACTCCATGTTTAGTCTCTTTTCAACCCTTTATTAAAAGGATACGGTTTCTTCCGAAGATTTTCAGTTGCCCCACCCAGCCTTTAAATATATATAATTATATATATATATATATATATAATATTCAAAATCATTCAAAGTTTACTAAAGTGATTCAAAGTTACGTTTATTAAAGTAATTCTATTACAATAAATATAAATAATAAATATTTCTTATAAACCTATGGTCGAACTCTTTTACATCCATATACTATATCTCCATCGGGGACTGGATTGAATTGATTAGTATGAAATATAGTTTCTCAACAAAGTTGAGGAAAAAAGTCTTCTCCGTACTCTCTCCATACTGACCGACTATAGCTTTCTGATTTACATTCTCACATATGGTCATGGGATCAACTATGTGGGACCGTTGGATGGCAAATTCTACCTTTTTACTACCATTGTTTAGTCGATCTCTCCTTTGCTTCTTGAGTACTGTCCTTGATAAATTTAGTACTTCTATGCCTAAGGTTCAATGGCAGAGCCACGTTGTGAAATACCCGGGCTACAGCCCGGGTAGTAAATGATATTGATAAAGAATTGTACATGGGAAGAAATGAAGAAAATGGGGAAAAGGGAAGGCTAGCCCGGGGCGGCGATGACGACGTCAGCGGCTAGCCTAGGGCGACAATGTCGGTGTCGATGCTCGTAACTCACGGTCCGAGATCAACTCGGATGATCTACCTGAGCTGGCTCCACCATTGCTGAGGTTGCCCTTATATATCTGATACTTCTATGGCTGAGGTTGCCCTTGTATAAGAGAGCTCACTTGTGGGTGTGGAGACGTTGAGTTTTGACTCATTTTGTTGTGTGTAGAGAGTGATGGTAAAAGTCTCTCATCTACCAAATTCCTTTTTCATGTATCTGCCAAAGAGTTACCTTGAGGTGCTAATTCCCATCCTTTTCTAATGGTAATCAAGCTATTGTCCTATATGTGCTAGTGAACATGTCAATTACAACTATGTGTATAAGCCAACCATACTTAATTAATTAATTATATATATATATATATATATATAGTATATAAATAATAATCAAGAGTTAACTCGGTGAGCAAAGAGGTATACACCACCTAGTAAGAAATATTAATGGTGAAATAAGAAAGTACAGGAAAAATGAATAACCTATAAAAAAAATTATATATTTATAAGAATGAGAAAATTTAAAAAAAATATATATAACCAAGAAATAGACTAAAAAAAGTAGTGAATGAATAAAAAAATGAAACTTATGAATAATTATATCAAAACTTGGATAGAAAAGAAGGGGAAAGAGACATTTATAAAATAATTAAAGTGGGAGAGATGAAGAGAAGAGATCTTAACCAAATAAAATATATGAAAGAAAAATACAATAGGGTACTAATAAATAATGAAGAAATAAAAAAGCGATGGAAAATATATTTTTATCCATTTTTTAATAAAGGTTAGCATTGCCGTGAAGAATCTTTTAAGATTTTGACTGCGAAAAAAAGCTTGGAATATGAAATTTCCATGTTTAACTCATATGTGGCAATCTATTTGTGAAACCATCATTCCCAAAAAAATCATCATTTATTTATTTTTCATAATTGAAACAATTTTAAGGATGCTTTATTTTCTAGTCACAACATTCATTGTTACTATTCTATTTTGGATTTTCTAGCCAAATGTTATCTACCAATGAATAAATGACTAATTAAGGAAATAAATAATAGTATGTGGAAAGTGAACCTTGCTATATTTCTGGTCATTAGTAGAACTGGAGCAGTGACTATCAGAGTTGTTGGAGTTCTGAAAGACTAGCTTTTAATTGTTCTTCCCACAATTATATTTCTGAATCAGCAATTACTGATCTTAATATAATTGGTTATGCTATTGGTAAGCTCTAGTTTCATTTCTTAAAATCTTTTTTCCCCACAACTGATTTTATTTTATTTTTATCTCTTGCCACATGCTTTCAATGTATCCAGCTCTATGTGGTATTGTCATGTACAACTACCTGAAGGTCAAGATGTCCGGGCATCAAATCAATTTCCTACAGAAAGCACTCCTGAAAGGGCAATGAAGGTTAGAAATTACAAACGATAGGGCACAACATTTACCTACATATGGAATAATCATGATATTCATCCGACATATAGGCCTAACATTCATAGTAACTTTGCATCCAACTTTCTGTTTCCAATTAAAGTAGTGCTAAAAATATTGTATCTTTAATGGTGATCTGATGCTTTAATCACCAACAGTGCCTCTGTTTAATGCACTCTATTAGTGAGTTTGATTGTTAGGAATATAAGCAATAGTTTTTTCAATCAAAAAAGTATTTCTATTAGAATATTTTGCTTAACTTTTCTAACTCGCACGATATGCCATCTAGACCTAAACCCTCTTGATTGATCCCTTAGGTGCAATGTTAGCTCAAAACCAAAAACATGTTTGCATTGCATTGCATTACATGAAATACACATCCACTGCGAGAACTCTAAAGTGCATTCTTTTATTGTCAGTATTATCCATCAACTCTACGGCCTTCAGTATTGCTACACCATTTGCATCTTCAAACCTTCCGGTGCCGCCCACTACAGCAATGTGCGACTCCGGTAGAGCTGGTTGATAAGCTCCAAAGAGATTCAAACTTTCCTCCGATTCAACATTTGTGAATGAGACTCGTAGGGTCACCATAAAGCTAATATTACCACCCTCCATTCTAGTCACATATAATCCTTGCACCTGCCCCAATTGAGGTTGTTCGAGCTTGAGATCGGCCATGAGTTTCTCATTGATTATCACCATCTTTGCTACCTCCAACTCTTGTGGCCTTGCAAGGATTGTCAACCAACCATTAGTTGGATAGGTTTGAAATGTAAACATGGGTGTAGGATGATGGGTTAGTAGAGGTTTGCTCTCAATAGGAATGTTCATCGGCTTTGGCGGTTGAAGTAGATCCTTATTCCCCGAATGTAGCTTCGATGAACTCTGACCGCTATCCGATATGTCATGCATTATGAATGTTATGGTTAGGGCACCATTGGAGGTGAAAGTAGATGTCTTATGGCTTAAGATCCTCATGGAGATAGATGTATCGATTTTGATGGAGAACCAAAAGAGAAACACTAATACTAGAGGCTTGAAGGGGTACATGAAGTTAAGCATAATGATATTGGCTCGATTGTTGGAGAATTGAAGTTTCATGCCATAAGTATTTATATGAAAAGTGAGAATTACAAACACAATAAGTTCAAATGGATTTGGTTGACTAGATCCTTGATCAGAATGGAGTAGTTCAGTAGTCCTAACCAATATTTTAGCCAACCAAACAACTAATGCATCCATTAGCTAGGCTAAGTGGCTAACCAAACAAATCATCAAGTTAAAAAGGATTAAACAAACATATCAAGGCAATTAAACTAGTTGGTCAAGTCAAGCCGCGCAAGTGAACTAGACTTGTAAGTCATGTTGGTTGTTTCAATCATTTAGTTAAGTTGATTCAATCAAATAGGATGAGGTAGGTTGCGGAGATGATCGAGGGATCAATTATGTTGGAAAAACTAGACAAGCCAATTGGAGTAGGTGAATTGATTAGGCTGAGTAGGCGATCTCACACTTGTTATAGAGATGACTAAACAAGTGTAGGTGGTAGATAGAAAACTCTCACTAGACGTGGCTCTCTTGTTGCCTGAGATAAAAGAGAATTTGTTGAATTGAAATTATAAATTCAATTTCAACTTATCTATTGAGCGGCCTGAGCTGATAATCTTAAGTTGTTAGCCTTGAAGGTTATGTTAAGCAATTGGGTTGTTCTCGCACAAGTGGGACTTCTCAAGTTGCAATCGAGTTCTCTCGAGTACCGCATAAACCTGCAAGTACTCTGATTGTCGAGTACATCAAGTGCAGAATCACCGAGTACTCCGAGTGTCGAGTCGTTGAGTACTTTGAGTACTGAGTTGGGAGAGATGTCGCCCGACTGTCGAGTAGATCACCGAACGCCGAGTAAGGAGAGAAGTCGCTCGACCGCTGAGTAGATCGTCGAACATCGAGTTAGGAGAGAAGTCGCCCGACTGCCGAGTAGATCATCAAATGTCGACTCAAGAGAAAAATCACTCGACCGCCAAGGATCGCCCGAGTGTCAAGTACTCTAGTGTGGAGATCAGGTGCTCAAAAAAGTAATCCCAAGGGGATTTCCGGGTGCTCAAGAACAGGGAAGCAAAGTCAAGAACAAAAACACCAAATGCCCGGAAGTATTCTGAGTCCGAGTGGGTTGCTTGAGCACCGAATCGGAGAACTAGAAGTCAAGGCTTGTGTTTGACACAATATCCTTAAAATAGATTTGCCCCTCCTCAGAGTTTTTGTTATTGCTTTTCGCTTCTTTTCTTTGCAAAAATGTATTCATGTGGCAAAATATTAGTTCTACTTGGGCAAATTTTGTCACGGCCGGTATTTGACGCGTGTGCAGATCGTGCTCACGTACAAGTCAACTTGGTTTAGTGCAATCTAAGCACACGCGTGAGAGAGAGTCTATCCCTATGCATTTGTTCACAACATACATGCTTATATAACAATATAAATCAACTATCTAACCATAAAACTTCCAATAT
>JBAMIE010000022.1:7333752-7345374 GCA_037177295.1 Kaempferia parviflora | reverse complement strand
TAATTTTTAATACTATATATAATTTTTTTTATATTTTAATAATCGACGTATCCTAGCCGTATCGTATCTTATATTTTTAAAATTTTCCGTATCGCCGTATCCGTGTCGTATCCGATACGATACCCGTATCCGTATCCATGCAACATAGGTTCTATGGTTGCACTCAAGTAAAGATGACATATAATGAGATGAAGGTTGTTAGGAGTAGTACATTAGGATTTGAGAGAAATTGATTGACAATATATACCACATGGTTATACCTAGATGATTGATAATGAGATCTATTAGTGCAATAATATCCCAAGTGGTTTATATGTGTTTGGCAAACACTTAAAAGTCATGTCCATATTGTATTACTCATATTCTGGGTCAACTGCATGTGCATGTTACTTACATTTTTGTTGCAGGATCAATGGTTCAAGTTGGCAAAACACAAGTCCTGTAGTTGTTGGTAATTTTAGAAGTTCAACTGGAGTTAAGTTAGTAGATGAGGAGGACTCAGAGGCAATGCCTTTTGGCAGATAAGAAGTCCTACTAGGTCAGGGTCGATCACATAGCAAAGAACACCTAGAATCGAGGTCTTTTAAAAGTCAAGAAGTCTTGATAGGTCAAGGTCGATCGAATATGTGGTAGATGAGGAAGACTCAAAAGTTGACCTCGTGGCAGACAAGAAGTCCTGGAGGTGAACTCTTGGCACGTGAGTCATGACTCATGAGAAACTATGAGTGACTTATATTTTCGGGTGCAGGTAGTTTTCTTACTTAGGCATTACAAACATGTGTTTTAGGGTCAAAGTCAGTGACTCAGTCGACTAGTCATATTCTATTGACTGATATAGTTAGTCGACCAGGGAGTTTATTTGAGGCAAAAAATTTGCAAATAGAAATTTTTATTTCGGTTTCAGTTGATTGATTTAGTTCAATTGACTGAAGCCTATTGTTAAACATGATATTACCTAAGAAGTTGATAATTATCATAAGGAATTGACTAATGAGGTTCAAACAATCGACTGATAAAATAATAGATGAAAATAATTACACAAATAAAAGATTTGGTGACAAATAGGTTTGGATCAATTGACTAATAATGAAAAGGAGTACACTAATGACATAATCATTAGAGGAAATGGTCATCATCAAAGGGAATTTGTCATGGATTTGAAGACCTCAACGAACATTGATCAAGAGTTGACTGGAAGGTAGTTCAATCAATTAAGGGCTCAAACAAGTGATTGACAAAAGTTTAAGTCAATTGAATAAAGCAATGGTCGTTGCGGATAGGGATCCAACGACAGTGGATCAATCAATTATTAAGGTTGAATTGGTCGACTAATAGTGACCAACTTCACTTTATAAATATCAAGCAAAGACACATTGAATGTCATAACTACTACAACGATATACTATGACCCACAATTCTTGAACAACCATTCTTTCATCAATTTCTGAGATTTGAAGTGTCCTTTATTGTTAACTTTGTGGGCTTTTTTTTATTTGAGCTTAAGGTCTTTACCTACCGACTTTATATTTTTACAAGTCTTTTACTCATTTTATTATCATTTGTAAACAAATTTCTCCACCTATAGAAGGCTTATGAGTCCATAAGTCATGGAACTAGGGGTTATGATGCACATAAATCTTCTTGTTTTTCTTTATTGCTTCTTTTCTTTACTACACTTATTTTTTTTCTTTAACAATTTAAAAGCATTTAATATATTTTGATCACATAAATTTATTTTTATTGTGCTACTCACCCCCTAGTGGCATATACAATCTCACAAGATCGACTAAACTTCTCATAATGAAATGATGTAGTGAAATTAGAAATTACATCTATATTTGATAGTTAATTCAAGAGAAGTATCATGACATTTGTCATGCATAAGACTTTAGAGAAAAAAATTCTTTTGTAGATAAATTGTTTTTGCAGTAGAACTTTGAGATATCTCTTGCTAGGAATTTATGTTGTTGACCTAAGATCTTTCGCTTACATGATTATTAAATTTTTTACTTAAAAGACTTAATACCACCATAAAAGTTAACACAAAAAGTCTTTATTAGATGCTAAATGTACGAGGGTGGATAGATAAAAAATGAGAACATTAGAGAGAAAGTTAAAATTGCACTTATTAACGAAAAACTCTTAGCGATGTATTTAAGATGGTATGGACATGTACTTAGACGACCAATAAATTTCTCAATTAGGCGATGTGAGACGATTAAAAATACACACATTAATCAAGGATGTGGAGATCAAAGACTTGGTTAGCAATGATAAAATAAGATAAAATTTATTTAAATATAGATGAGGATATAGTATAGGATCCAATAGCATAGGAGGATCCATATAGCCGACCCCATTTAGTGAGACAAAAGTTGTTTTTAAATTTTACTGTACTAGTTAATCTAAGTTAAACTATTTTTTTTTTTTTTTAAATTTTAAGGTCGAGATGAATTTGAATTAGGTCAAGTGGAATTCATTAGGTAGACATGGTGATGCTGATTAAAATTGAATTTATTTTGTCCAATTTAAAATTGAACTAAATTTATATATAAAATATTCTGATTCAGTCATATTTAATTAGATTAGTGTTATTTTTTAAAAGTTAAGAAATATTATTTAACTCCTCTTATTATGTGAATTTTTTTTCTTCTCTTATTATGTGATTTTTCCCCCCTATTCCTCGAATATTCTCGAACAGAGGTTCGGTTTTTACAAGAAAAATCAAGAATAACAAAGTATTTATGTGAAAGTCTTTGTTATTATGTTGTGTGTTTTGTGGCCTCTTAACCCTTAAAATAGTTTGCTTCATGAAATGGAACTTTAACTCAATCTTTACTGAGTTAGCACCCATTTATTAATTAGTTGACAAAATCAATCAACTGATTAACAAAGCTTTATTCGCTTGTTTCATTATGACAACATCGAACTTGTCTCCTATAGCGTCAGTTGACTTCCCCTTGGACCACAATTGATTTATGCTAGCGACTACTTCATCCAATTTGCAACTTGCATCAATCAACTACTTATAAACAATAGCCGAATGGCCAACGGAAAACATGATTCTATTAGTTTTTGAGTCGACTTGTATGTTGGCTACAACCCACCTAATGATAAGTTCATCTAAGTTGAGATCTACTCATACTTGAGTACATTTTCATGCAATTCTCAACTCACCATGTAGTTGTCTTACACACGAGGTCATCTTTCATCAAGCTTCTCGTCCCCCGGATGTTTGGAACCCTTGGCTCTCTTCTTGTGTCATCCTTCTTGCCTTGCTTATGAAGTTCATCTGACCATCTCTACCTATCTTTTGTCAAGCTTCTTGTCCTTCGAATGCACTAAACTCCTCAACTCTCTCCCTATGAACTCTGAACTCTCCCCCATGCCATTCTTCACGCTCGCTTATGTAGTCTTCTTCCCGGACACAATTGCCTTTTGATTCTCCTCGTCCGTCCTACATCCCATCATGTGTCTCATACCACTCTCCTCCGATCAACATGAACCTAAGCCATCTGATAAATACGACTTTGGCAACGCCAAGTCATCTCTACATGTGTATCCACTAAGTTCCTATAGATTCAAACACACATCAAATAATAAATCAAGACCTAATTTAAATCTTTTGCCCAAATATCAAAATTTATGATTGCAACTGACCACTTAGGGCATGATTGCACCAACAACAAAAGCGTTGGGGAATTAAATATCTTGTTAGAGAGAATGATTTCCTTTTGAGGAGAGAATTTGGTGTTTTGGAAGTGCATAAGATACGACGTTGTATTTTTTCTCCATTGGCGTGAAGAGGCATAAGTTGGTCATTTTACATTGTTTAGGCAACAAATTCTCTAAATTATTGTGTACCTTTGCTATCCTATTTATATTCTTTTCATGAAATAGACTTATGCTTAACCACATTATTGCTTTAGTTCTTTTCATTGTATGTTAGCGTTTTTCTATTTTATTGTATTGGAAGTGGTTGTTCTCAACTGCTTATTCAATTTCATTTCTTTTACCATGGGTGACAAATTTTTTACTACAGCTTCTTAGCAATGTGATTTGGCATTCTCGTAGCATTGGTTTCCATCTATTTTGGTGGTTTAAGATTTTGACTTTAAGTTTCCATGTTGTTGGGGTTGATCTTGTTAGTGATCTTTTGATATTATTAATATCAATCCATGATGCTGGGGTTGCCTCACCCACTACGGTTACATAGTTTAAAGGCTAGATTGTGAACAATCCATTCAAGGTTCACAATTTCATTCCATCCCTCCAAATGTTAAGTGCAAGATGGTTTTGATTTGATCAACACCTTATCCGCTGATATGCACCGGTGGTCAGTCAATACCAGCCTGAAGATAGAGAGGTAGCGAAAGGAGAAAGGAATATAGGAAGTGGAGGGGAAGAAGGCGGCCATTGTTGCTTTTTGAAGCCTTGCAATGTCAAGTGGTTCCATGATGCTTCGAGGAAAAATGGTCTTTTGATCTACGACTACATTACACCTCTAAATGAGTGTATGAGTTCAGAAGAGATGCTAGCTCAGAGAAAGATGGAAGTTACGAAATTAACAAAGGGAGAACATACACCTTCGGTTCTAGATGCTTTAATGAAAATCGGCTCTGTAGGACTTGATTCATATAGAAATTTACTCAATAGAGAATATTTTAAATTGAGTTTAGCACTTTGTTGATTCCATGATGAAGTGGAAAGTTTTTAGAGCGACACAGGAAATGGAAATGATAACCTCATGACCTAGTTATCAAATCAGTAAGTTCTTGAGTGCAGGTGGGTTTATTGTCTTTTTTCATATTCTGAAAACAAGATGAAATTAATTTTTATTATATGCAGATAGAATTGATACTTAGTAGAAGATCTCTGTATAATAATATGTTCGTGGCACCTTGCGCAAAGAATCTCTCTTTAAGTCATAACTAGAATTCACATGCATCTAAGTGTGGTACAGTGGTAAATCACATAGAGGAACAAATAGGAGTAGGGTTTGAATCCCACTAGGGACGAATAGCTTGGCCTCTAAGTGTACATCAGTTGTGCTCCAGATAGCGTGGGGCGGGGAAATGCAGACTCAAGCTATCAAACCTAGGATGAGACAATGACTTGTAACAGCTCAAAAAATTTTGAAGTCTAGTCCATGGAAAACATCATATCACCAAAAGCTTTTTTATGGGAATACCAAAGGAAAATCATAGTGAAATACTTTGTATGACCTGTTTGTAGCTGAACTTCCCTTATTTTGAAGAATAATTCACAATTTCCATAAATCCACAAACAAAACTTTTCTTTAACAGTAAGAATTTCGTTTTGGAAGACTGAACTTCATTTTCCTCAAGATACTTGAAAAATAGTGTTTTAGGTAATCTCTTAAGATGAAGCTTAGGCTTGCGCTTGTTTTGCTTGACAATTGTTCGAATTACATGAAATGTCAACAGAAGATAATTTGTCCACTTGGCTAAATTTCCAAGATCATAAAAACACTATGATGTTTCAATTTTTCTATGTTTGAAATGGATTTGATATAGGAGAAGGCGGCTTTCATTTTTTGTGTCGAGGACAGAGCCCTCTTTTGTCAGGACTGTGACGAATCCATCCATGTTGACGGTACCCGTTCTGCAAACCATCAGCGTTACTTAGCTACTGGAATCCGTGTAGCTCTGAACACAATCTGTAACAAAGACTCCAATGATAACAATGAACCACCCTGTGAAGCGCCAGCTGTAGCAGCTGCCAGTGCCACCAAAGTTCCTGCAACACAAGTCATTTCATCATTCATGAACTCAGCATGGGATGTGGATGAGTTCCTCCAACTTTCAGACCATGAAATCAGCCACAAGGTACTGTTTACCTTATTGACACTCCTATGATTTGTCTACTTGGTTATTGTTCAAATAGGATATCGCTGCATTCGAACAAACCCATCGCAGGGTTCTCCTGTTGGATTTGGGGAGTTGGACTGGTTTGCAGACATTGATATCTTCCATGGCCAGATGCCTAAGGGAATCCAAACAGCAGCTCAAGTTCCTGAACTCACTGCTTCACAAGCAAGCAACATAGGTGTCTTCAGAACCAACAAATTTACCAATTCAAAGGCAAGCAACAATTCAGGTTCTTACAGAGCTAACAAATATGGCATGGTGTCCTCCAAGAAGCCAAGACTCGAGTTTTTGGATGACAAGGAGTTCTTCACTGTCCCTGATCTTGGATAAAACACAAGGCTTATGGACCTCTCGCATATGTACTGACGGTCAGACGGGTTTTTAGGTGAGGCAAAAACATGCAAGTCTAGCTATATTTGTGCAATGGACTCTCTACCATCAGCTGAAGATCTATAGAAAGTGCATATAAATTTAAACACTTGATTATTAGTGTTGGAAGGGATATATTTGCTCTTTTATATCAGCAAATATGGTAATGACTTGCCAAATAATATGCTTGTGTGGATATTATATATGATGTTAGTGCCAATGTTTGATATTTATCAAAGAATGTACCATAAATTTAAATTTACCTTACAATGTATCTTATTCCTAAAATATCTCTATAGTATAGATGTGTTTAAATGTTTTTAAAAATTGTAATTTTTTTAAAAAAATCTTAGTGTTCGAAATCAACATGGAGCTGAGCATCATGTCCTTATTTCTTGAGAGTATCACTTTAAGTATTAAAAGATTAATTTTGTCAATACACCTTGATGCCCTTTAAGTGGCCAAAACACTGACTTTTTCGTGGTTAAACATGGACTCTTAGGTTTTGTTTTAACTATTGAAAGACCATTAAAGTATTTTAATTAGTCAAAATTTTTATTTTCATAGTGCTCAAATTATTATATCTATTTTTATCTTTCTATAATCTACTAACATGACAATATCAAGTTTGTCCCCTCGGACTAATAAAGTTGGTTGGTATTATTATGAGTGTAGAATATCCTGTTGGTTGCCTCAACTTTTCTTTACATGCAATGCTGTTACTGGGTGAAACTTCACGGGACTTACCTCTCTTCCAGATAATAGGAGACCACCTTAGAGGGTTGATTCGGTCCTGCCCTTAAGCACAGTGTCGACACCCTCACAAGGGTTGGGCCTCCTGACTTCTCGAGTGGGTCCCCTCCCATCCGTTGTGAGGGATGCCGACATTGCTCTTAAGGGCAGGATCGAAGCTTCCACCTTAGAGATATGTTGAGATGACGATTTCACTTTTAATTACCAATTAAGCATATTGTGTCACTCAAAATTTAGTTGAGTGAAACTCGTACTAGGCATTAAATAGTTGGTTTATACCTAACAAATTAAATTTCATGTCTTTTGCTAACAATACTTTCTTAATAAATTTTTTTGATATTAACTTAATATTATCTGTATCAATTTTCTCGACATCCCCACTATTACCCAAAGAGATATTTTTCTTGTCTTTATGCTCAAATATGGTGAACTTCCTCAAATGTCTATGGAACACCTACTATCTATCAATAATTTATCCAAGTATTTTTCTTTGCCACAAACATATTGGTACCCTATTTTGGGTCCGGATGAGTTGACAAGAAATTGCTTAGGAACTCAAGCCTTATCTATTATAGTTTTGCCAATTTCCTTTAGTGGCGGGTCGTAGACATGATAGAGGTATTCAATCAGCAAGAGAAATATAAGCCACTTCCTTTTGTTTTTGCCTATACCCTATAACAATCTTTCAATATAGGGCTCGTTGGCTTTTGAATATCATGTCAACTTGGAATCCAAAATGAACCATTCCAAGGTGGTCTTCATCTCATCCACTTTTAGTTTCAAGGATGCATTTTTCTCCTCAAGTTTTTCAACTTTGGAATGAGAATACTATTGATCTCCACATGTGGAGGATGAGCCTTTTCTTCCTTTAAGGTGGCTTTGAGCTCTTTTTGGTGCACCTTGACTCTTTCCTTAGACTTAGCGAGCGAGTTATTTAGACATGCAATAGTTTCATTGCATCAAGTCTATCGATCTAATATGGAAGAGTTTATCTCATCATCGTCACTTGATGATACACCATCATCACTTGTCATCACTTGATACACCATCATTTATTGTCATGAAGGCCATGTTTCACGTCAATTCACAAAGTTCTTCCAAGGATGCACAAAGAAAGAATTATCCCAAGTGGTTTTTAGCATAATTCTTTTTGGCTTTTTCCTCTTGTTTGTGCGTCTTTGGACACTGTCTTTGTATTTCCCTTATTACAACCAAAAAACATTATATTTGATGTACCTTTTGAGTTTGTTTATTTCTTTTGACCTCTAAACAGTCTTTTGACATCCTTCTTATTGAGCTCATTCTATAGCTTCCTCATCATCCTTTTAACAAATTAAAATGCACCATTTCACATTTTCACTAAATGAAGATCATCCTCATCTTTGGTTTCATGTTCCTATTCCTATTCCTATTCCTATGTAGGTGCTTTCTTCTCCTTTGAATTTCTTCTTTTCTACAATGAAGGTCAAAATATTCTCTTTCAGACCAAGGCTAGCTTGTTCATGAAGTTTAGTCATAAATAACTCATCTAACCTTGTCTTAGAAAGGTCCCTTTACACTTTGTATGCATCCACCATACAAGGGAATGCCTTTAACTCATATCTTATGAAGTTGTAATTGTCCACATTTCCTCGATAGCATAGAGTCTATTGAGGAATTCTTTTAATCTTATTTGAATTTAGCTCATGGTCTCTACTTCCTTTATGGTGCAATTTTGTAGTTCACTCACGAGGAGGTATATCTTTGCTACTCTTGAATTGTGTGTTCCTTCCTAGAGCTCTATGAGCTTCTCTCGTAGTTTTTAGCACTTTTGAAAGGTCATATCTGTTGGTGCAATTAATCTCTAGAATTTTAATGATTTATTTAAGCAATATGTTTAAGCAAGTTTAATAAACAGTGACCAAGGGACTTGATTAAGGTAGATCAAATTGAGTATAGAATTCAAACACGTTAAGGTTGACTTAATGGTTAGAATTGTGTGTGAAAATTTAAGTAGGTCAAGGATGACTAAATACTGGGCAGTTGAAAAAAAGTCCTAGTGGGGCTACACAATGCAAGTCCTAGTTGTGAATTAGGCAATGACAAGTCCTAGTTAGGAACTAGGCAGTGGAAGACTTAGTTCGAAACTAGACAGTGGAAGATCTCGTCGGGAACTAAGGAGTGGAAGTCTTAGTGAGTTAGCTTGGATTGAACACTTGATGTGGAAGTCTTGGTGGGATAGTTGGGAGCTGAATGTTGAATCCAAAAGAATTCATATATTTTCATAATGATATGATATTGTCTACTTTGGGTCTAAGCCCTCAATGGTTCTGTGTGTTTTAATTCAATGTGAGATTTTGTTTATAATTTTACAACCCTAACAATTTCCCCTCAAATGTAGGACCACAGGACCTTTCTCAAGTGGAAAGTCTATCCGTTTGACGTCTTATACTTGATCCACCAGGTCTTCCTGCCACTTGGTTTATCTAGGACTTCCATGTTCCTCAGTCTAACTAGCTTACTAGGTCTTCTTTGCCTAATCGTAACTAGGGTTTCTATGCCTGGTTGTCCACCATGACTTCCAGCTTGGTATCTGGTCCTCTTGATCAGGACATAGGTGCCCTATTCATATCGCTCAATTAGATCATATCTCTTGTGCACAGTTAGCGGTTAGATCTTCTAGCAGTTCGGACTCTGATACTAATTGTTGGGTCCAAAATAATTTATATATCTCCATAATGGTACGATGTTGTCTACTTTGAGTCTAAGTTCTCATGATTTTATTTTTTGAGTTCTACCCAAAAAATCTCATACCAATAAAAATATCTTTCTCTTTTAAATTCATAATTTTTTCTATATGATACTAATATAAAACTTTATTTACAATCTTACCATTCCAACACTAAACATTTGACAAAGGTGAAATCTTGAAGTGAGTGAACTCTAAGCAAATAAATTTAATAGGTTAGGTAGACCAAGTACTAGAGTTTATATGTTGTTTGCATGTTTATTTTACAAGAAGTCGTAGCTGGATGGAGGTTGAGAAGATCGGAATGTGTTCGAAGGCCTGGCCAAAGGCCAAACCATGCTAGACGTACGACTCCACCATTATCTCCCCTGCCGGCCGACCCTTTCCCATAGACTTAGCCGACTCTCGGCTTGCATGGCAAGCCTTGCAGATTCTCTTCCCCATCAATATAAAAGAGTAGATAAAATCCATGGGACTAATCATGCAAGTACAGTTATACAACATAAAGCATAATTGACAAGTTGGCCATGGAATTGACAAAATCCATTCTAATCATGATTTTAATTCGTTGCATAGTATCTATATAACATGCGTGGTCAATTTAATTAGAAATTTGGGTCGACATCTCTTAAAACTACCCTTGCAATATTCAACTTTATTGAAATGATTAATCTGTACATATACCAAATTTCTATTCTTGAAATTGGTGTATCGATCGTAGTGATCATGTATGTTTTGTTACAATAGCAAATAATGGCATCTTCAACATTCTATTTCTTTCTAGATCCTTAATTTTGCCTCCTAAAGAAAACTCCCGATCGAATATAATTAACCACCAATATCCAAACTTGCATATATGCGGCCGCGAGCGAATCTCTCTCAACAGACTCCCTCGATCGGCCGCGAGCGAATCTATCTGCAGTACGTTGAACGTCGATGCGTGATCTTCCTGTAGCTAGCTAGCTTCTAGTTTAATTTCCTTCCGCCATGAACGAATTAATTAAGCAGCTAGCATGGCCATGAATCCCAACAAGTGCAAGACCAAGATCGAGAAACTCCTCAGAAAGGAGGGGAGGAAGGGGAAGAGCGCGTCCGGGGATGAGGATACCAATTACATCAACGCCCTCAGTACCTACGGCTGCGACCTGGTCGAGGTGGCTAGGAAGGTCGACCCGGTCACTTGCCGCGACCTGCAGATTCACTTCATCACCAACATTCTCTCCCGGCAGCATAAAAACAATCCCCTTCTGGCCGGCCAGCTACACTTATGGAGAACAACCCTCGTTGAGGAACTTGCTCATCGTATCGCATGTGGAAATGTCCCGAGTAATATGCTTGACGTTCATATTGTGGCGCTCAACATGGGCGCCCTGATGGCCGGAGCCAAGTACTGCAGTGAATTTGAGGACCGCGTCAAGGCGATCCTCAAGGAAGTTAAGGAGGCTAAAGGCAAGGTCATTCTCTTCATTAACGAAATCCACTTAGTTCTCAATGCAGATAGGGAGGCTGAAGGTTCCATGGACGCTGCTAACCTCTTCAAGGCAATGCTTGCAAGAGGTGAGCTGCAATGCATTGGAGAGATGACAGATGAGGAGTGCGAGAAGTATGTTAAGAAAGATGCCACTTTTGAGCCCCTATTCCAGCCGGTATACCTTATCAACGAAGCCTTTAGAACCGTCGTTAGCTTCTCTAAAGAAGTCAAAGAGAATCTTGTTCTTAATAATGAAGGTGGATCTGTGAGCCATTGGACAGATCATATTCCAGCCGTGACAAGGCTGCAGGGGCAGCAGAATGAGAAGGAAATTAGATTAATCGGCTTAGCAGAGAGGTTGCACGAGAGAGTAGTTGGTCAGAATGAGGCTGTTAACACTGTAGCTGAAG
>JBAMIE010000022.1:7197615-7209221 GCA_037177295.1 Kaempferia parviflora | reverse complement strand
AAATGCTAAGCTACAACAAATGGGACGATGATGCAAAGAAGAAAATTGAAGTTGATGTCAAAGCAACACAAACCCTCCAATGTGGACTCACAAAGGAGGAACTCAACCGTGTCGTCCCCTTTAACAGTGCAAAAGAACTCTAGAGCAAGCTAATAGAGCTTTATTAAGGAACATCAGACACCAAGGTAAGCAAACATGATTTGTTATTAAATAAGCTGTATAACTTGAAAATGTAGGATGGAGAAACGGCCACCCAATTGCACGCCCGTATCCAGGAGCTGATGAATAGACTTCGTGTTATCGGCCATAAGAATATAAATCGTGATCTTATCAGGTATGGTTTAAACTCCTTCCCTAGGAACTCCCTGTGGCCATTTATGGTGGATGCTTATAAAGTTTCTAAGGATCTTTCAGTAATTAAATTAGATGAATTATTTTCTGAATTTGAGCTTCACGAGCAGACTAACAGTTCACTTGCAGAGAAAGGTATAGCTTTATTTGTAGGTAAATCAAAGAAGAAGACGCTTGAACCTGAACCTAATTATGACTCAGAATCTGAAGAGGAAGAACTAGCCGAACTCGTGAACATAGTCCGAAAGAGGTTCAGAGCACGGAAGGCTCAAAAGAAGAAGAAGACGGGACAATCAAAAGATTATCCGACTGAACCAAGTATGAGCCAGAAGAGTAAGACAGAGATCACCTGTTATGGGTGTGGGAAAAAAGAACACTGCAAGTCAGAGTGCTCCAAAGAAGCCAAAAAGAAAAGGAGGAAAAAAGCGCTACAAGCGACTTGGGATGAGTCCTCCTCCGAATCAGACGAAGAAGAACTAGCGCACTCCAACCTCCTGGCACTGACGGCTTAAGATGAAATCGATATCAATTCTGAATCGGAAGAAGAAACGGAGCTCGACGACCGGAACCGTCTCACTATCGGAAACTAGCCGATTGAAGGTAACTGATTTTTCCGAATCCGATTTATACAAACTTATTTCCTACCTTTCTTGCAAATTGGCTAAATCCAATGATCGAGTCAGGTCTCTCCGAGAGGAGGTAAAACTCCTTAAGGAAAAGACCAGCTCAAGTCCTCTGACTGAGCCAATTCAGGAAGGAACCTCCACTTAAGTCCAAAATCTTGAGGAAGAGAATTTCTCCCTGAAATCTCAAGTCAGAGAACTCAAAGCAGACTTAGAATGGTTTACTCTGGGTTCTAAGAATCTTGATATGATTCATGGAAAATAGAAAATTGTTCTAAATCGATCCGGAATTGGATTTAAATCTAATTCGCGATTTAGGTCCAATTATTCTGTAATAAATCGTACTAGCACCCGAGTCCAAGCATGGGTCCCCAAACTAAGCTTGACATATCAAGCTAGACCAAATTACTATTGGATACCCAAGGATCAGATCCATTACCTAGATAGACTTTATCGATGTTATGATCCAGGAGGAGCCAATAGAAAGACCATTCACATGCTGAGATAGATTTTCTGTTGTATACCTTGCTTGATGTTTGTTTATTTATTTTTTACAAATTATCATGCTTATGATAGAAACATTTAGTTAAGGATTATATCTGATTGAAACTTGCACAACCTAGTATTAGGGTGGGGCGAGATGATAGTACGTTAGGAAAGTCGTCTAGGAAGTCAGGTAGGGGAAGGCGTCTCCTA
The DNA here is from genome assembly GCA_037177295.1 of Kaempferia parviflora. NCBI lineage: Eukaryota > Viridiplantae > Streptophyta > Magnoliopsida > Zingiberales > Zingiberaceae > Kaempferia > Kaempferia parviflora. The sequence continues at coordinate 7,207,551 of JBAMIE010000022.1, read as the reverse complement.
TTTGGTTTTCTTAGCTCGGTGAAACTAGCCAAAGCTACCTTGTCACATCCTCGACTAGTTAAACCAAGATTTCTGAACAAAGAATTTAAAAACACTACAAGAAAATTGATTTATAATGACGAAAACTTAATGAGAGTGAAAAAACGGTCATTAAAAGCATAATTATTGAAGTTTTTATGAGGGTAAAAAAATATGGTTAAAGAGTTAAATTATTAGTGACGAATTCTTAATTTTATAGCTATAGATAATATATCCCGTCATTATATGTATATAAAATAATTCCCCTCACAAAAGATATTAACGTAAGGTTGGAATAATTAAACCTAAACCTAAGTCATTTAATTCCTTATTTGTTTTCCTCTTCCCCGATCGTGATTCCCTTTCTCCTCTCTGCACACGTCGCCCTCTCCCCTACTCTTCCCATCGTCGACTGCCAACCATCACTACCAGATCGCCGACGTTGATGCCGGTGTCCCCACCCACTGGTGTGAGACCGGCCAGCGGCGCTGAGACCAGCCAGCAGCGACAGCCTTCCCCGTCGTCTATGCGCCGACATCGATCTCTCATAGATCACCTACGCTGCCGGCACTATCCCACTCCACCGTCGGTCAAACATCCAGTCTTCTCCATCGATCGCCTGAGATCGTCCGGCAAGCTCCACCCTGAGTCATTGCCCTGCGCAGGCTAACCGTCAGATCAAGGGGGAAGATCAGGGTTCTAGCATCCAGTCTGCGTTGCCACTTTGGTGTGCTGCACCTCCGACCACTTGTCGGCCCTAGGACCGGTGCAGGACACTATGCTTGGATCCTGGTTGTGAGCTATTGGGGAGTAGCAGATTTTAGTGATTTTCGGCAACCATTTCTTCATTATGAAGTCTTCAAGTTACGGTAAGTGGTTGTATTAGAGCTTTGGATTGTGATTTGGGTTTGATTATCGAGTATTAGATTGATTATCATTCTATTAGTTCACTATGTTTAGTAGTAATATAATGGATTGAATGATTGTTTAAATCGGTTCGTTATCGTTTGTGCTTTCATTTTATAATGGCTCCAGAATGTATCAATTTGGAATTAATAAATTACTTTTATGGTTGAATAGGTTGTTGAAATTGCATCATGAGTAATCTAAGTATCATCTCTAGTTAAAGGTTGATTTCCTACTTTCCTCATTATTTCAATCTTCTCAAAAGCTTAAATAGCATTGGTTTATTTGACCTTCTTCTATATTACTTTGAGGCCAAAGTAACCAATTTCTATCTGATCCTTCAATTTATGAAAACAGTAACCTATTTCTGTTGGGTAAACGGATGGTTTTAACAGATCAAGTGATGATTAACTATGCAACGACCAAGTGACCTCAGAGGATCATTTGTGAAATTGAAACAAACAGGAGCATAAATAATCAATTATTCACAATAGAGCAGGATATTTTAGCACCTGGTAATTTTTTTTTTTTGATGTGGTAGTTGTTTATTCATTCTGGTTCATTTCATGTTTTTATTATTTGTACTAATACTATTACATTGCTTCTCTTAATAGATGAAACCAATGTTTGCAAAAAGTAGTGTAGGAAACATTCGGAAGCCTGTAAAATTTTTAGCACCTGGTAAGTTGGCCAAGGATCGTGGATATAGACATAAAATGAGGCATGTTGGAGATTGTCACGCCCCTAGAGGAGTCTCTCTCAAAAAATTTTGGCAACATCTCGCCTGTACGGATGACAATATGAATCCAGTATACATATTCCACAACCTCGGCCAACAGGCCGGAATATATTAAACAAGAAATAAACATTCCACGTAGTTTATATATCCACAATTACGCAGTTTATATTTTTGCAGCCTCTGGCTGACTAGAAAGAAATACGAAAAATATTGCAGAGGAAAACGAGGGTAAATCACCCAAAACCTCAACAAGACAAAACTGCTAGCCGGCTAGGCTTTTTACAATAACCACAAAGCCAATAGAAGTAGCAACATTGCTACATACAAAGTCTAGGCCTAATAAAACAATGCCAAGATGGTAAAATAACTGAGAACATAAGTAAAATAAAAACTGAACAAGTCGTGTTTTCTGATGTGATGTGGGACCGGCAGTCCTGATACTCCAAGCGACTCTGCAACATCTACATGATACCTGGAGAACAAAATAGAAAATATACAATGGGGTGGTGAGTGCGGGTCACTCAGCGGGTATAGAAAAGACAGTGCATGGTATAAATAAAATAAGGAGAATCAACAGTATACAGTCTCAGTAACGATAAAAGAGCATGATTATAGACGACAAAATCATAAACACATACCAGTGCTAGTCTGACATACACCTACTGTGTAATGGTAGGTAACACCACTAAGTATCCACAGTGGAACAATCTGTAACATCTGTACAACCCAGGTCAACTGATACAAATAGTAAAAATGCACATGTATGCGTCATGACAACTAAATGCAACAATCATAGCTCAAACAAGTGCAATATATCACAATCGCATGCACTATTATCTACTAGGCATGTATGCAAAATATCTCCACACGATGCATCACGCACCAAATGCAAGTGCATATGCATGCTCCATGGCCACCCCGTCCACCTCCCAGAAACCACGACCCCTGTATGGCCGAGAGGTCGGATAATGATGATTGTACTACCCTACAGCATCACTGTATGGGTGTGATTTGAGGCCGACAATCTGTAGGTAGCTATATAGCTAAAACTGGATCAGGGTCCCTGACTGCTCACAACACTGGCTATATCACTGCCCCTGAGTGACCGGGTGGCACGACAGGACATAGGCTCTACTCCAAGCTACCACTCCTCCATGAGTGGCTAAATGGTCAGCCAGGCTCCACTCCAAGCTACCACTCCCTCCATCGAAGTGGCCGAATGGTCAGCCATAAATGACTGACGACTAGCTCATACATAAGGAGCAATGGTTGCCAGCATGTATAGTGTGATGATGAACATGATATATATAATCATAAAACAACCACTATCATCATCTATACAATAATCCAGTCAACACCGGTACAACACAACAATCCCAATCGACATGCGTACAGTACAAGGTCAACACGACAACCCAATGGATATGTACATACGGTACAAGATCAACACGACACCCAATCAAATGTATACTCATGGTATATGGTCAATACGACAATTGAATCAATATGTGTACATCAAGTACAAGGTCAACACGACAATCCAAATCAACATCTGTACCCACAATACAAGGTCAACACGACAACCCAAATTAACATCTATACCCACAGTACAAGGTCAACACAAAAACCTAATCCAAATCTAGGTTAAGAATGAATCGGGCTCGACGAAGAACATATCTCTTCCGGTGAACAAAAGCAAATCCGAGAGGAAAAGAAGAAGAAATCGAACAATCCAACTCCAAGATAGAGAATAGAGATTACCTTCTTGGAGTTCTTCCTCTTTCCGGCGTCGATTCCCGCTGGATCTCGCCAGCGACGGAGACGAAGGAAGTGGAGCGTCCTCAGCCTCGCGGAGATGACGAACTCGGGCGAAAGAAATGAATCGACGTTTTTAATATTTAACTTAGGTATTTTTACAATTAAACCCTAAGTAGTCTATAAATCAACTCCCACTTAAATGTGGTATCCAAATTGGACTTTTCTGGTACCACATTAAACACCCCCCGGAAAAGTATTAAACGACCTGCGAAAAATTTTCAAAAAATTTCTAAAAATTCTAGAAAATTCTCACATTAATATTTCTTCAATATTAATAATTATTTAATTATTATTAGTTGCGATATTTTACAATCTTCAATTCAACCAATCCATTGATTAAATTAGAGTTAACCCTACATTAACCTCAATTAATCCATCATCTTCACTAGATTAGGTTTAACCTCCAATTAACCTTAATCATGCCATATTATCAACCTTATTAATACATATAACAATCCATTTACATATCAATATTAATCACTTGCTAAATAACCCAGTGATTAAATTGAACTCATCATGAATCAAACATACCAAATTCATCCATAATTGAATCTATCCAAAATTGCCAACCAAAAATCAAGTAATCCTAGGGGTGTCAAAAATGAACCCAACCCGACCACTCAACCTGAGTCAATTCCAAAAATATCAGGTTCAAGTTGAGACTTTTTGAGTTCGGGTCAAGTTCAGATTGGAGGAATTTCAGGTTAAAAATTTTCTGCTCGGGTAGGGTCGAGTTGGGTTCGGGTTTACCCGATTTGACCCGAATTTATAGTTTAATCACTTAGTGAGTATTTTTGGGTTAAACCTTTATTTTAAAATTTAAGAGGATTTTATATATGTTAATATAAATATTAGTATGATAATGATAAAGTATTGAAATAAAATTGAAGAATTATAGGAAAAATAGCTAAAAAGACATTTTGAATTAGGTTTTTAGGTTATTCAGGTCAGGTTCGGGTTAGTTGTGTTGGTCAAGTTCAGGTTGATCGGGTTGGTTGGGTTCAGGTTTAGACATTTCGGGTTAAATTCGGGTTGGTACTTGAAAAAAAAATTCTCAACCCAATCCGACCCACACGAATTGACACCCTAAGTAATCCAATCCATAATCAATCCTAACTAATGTAATCGATCTGTAATAATCTTTCTAATAGGTATTCATTGAATTCAACAATGAAATTCCATTTTATATAATGAGATCACTCTAAATCACCCCATTTAATCAACATTTTATTTCAATTAATCACCTTCGATTAATCCTACTTATTAATCAAACTTAGTTTAGCCCCAAAATCAATCTTCTCTTATCCCATTCCTCTTCCACTTTTTCAACCAATCAACATAACCTTAATTAATTCAGTATCAATAACGAACTTAGATTAATCAATTTCCTAATTGGTTTCAAATGATTGTTACCTGAATTGGCAGCACTCGGCTCCTCCAGCGAAGACTAACTATAGTATCATAGAGACAGAACGCAGCGGAAAAGAAAGAAGCACCCAATCAAAGACATAGGTTATTTTTACTTGGTTCAGAGTCTTCAATGACTCTTATTCCAAGGCCCGCACTCGTTGAGTGCTTTTGTTGGACAATCACTATAATATCAAATTGATTACAATTTAAATACAAGAAGCTTGAAAGATTGAAATTACCGATAACAAACAGAATGGAAGATCTTAGTTATAAATTGTCGGAGCAGTGTTTCGGCATCGTAGAGTCATTTTGGGAGTAGCACGAAAGAGAAAAAGTCATAGTAATTAATGTTGTGAAGGTGCTGGTCGTGGCGCCCCCATATGGCTGACGTGGCGCACCCTCGTCGAAACTCTATCTCAAGAGTTTTATCCACCTCCGAGTGCCTACACCGCTGACGTGTGCCGACCAACCGTCGCGTGCCACCTCAGCAGGGCGCCTTCATTGTTCAAGGCTTCCCGGGTGATCGGACAACCCCCAGGCTCCCAGATTGTCCGGGCGCTTAGAGTCCTATTTTTTCAAACTTTAGCTTCCTACACAACAGGGTTAGTGCAATAAGTATAACCTGTAAAACAGAGTTAGCACAATATATAAAGATAGTAGTAGTATATGATAGTTTCTAGACTGTCCGGTCTTAACTTCAAGTTTCACTGAAACCCTAGATCAGACCGAGACTTATAGTTCCCTCAACCAAAAATACGTCCTCACTGAGTCACTCTCCTTTAGTGACTTACCTTACTTACCAGTTGCTGACTTTCTTGACCAGACTTTAGCCTAGTGTTTAGTCCTTTACACCTTATTAAGTTTGTTCTGCACACTTAGTGAAATGTTAGATCACATAATCACTAACTTTATCTATTTGTGATTCATCAAAATCTGAGTTTAATTATTGGTTCTAACTATACCAACAATCTCCCCCTTTTTGATGCAATGACAACCTAGATTAAAGTTAGAAAGATATAAAAAGAATTGAACCATTTATGCAATAGAATTTTAAAGTTAGAGGTGAATTAATTTTTCTATCTATCTATCCCATCCCCCCCCCCCTTGGTCATTCAGTAAAAAGCAAAAAAGCAAATAACCAATTTAAAGAAAGTATTGCATATAATAAGGAAAAGATAACAATAGTATAGCACACAAGGATATCACTATAAAGTACCAATACAAAAAACAACACTGAAATAAACTACTGGGGGCAGGTGGAGGATAAGGGCCAAGATCCCATGATCTGAGTAACTCAAGTATTTGATGCTGACCAGCCTGAGACTATGCCCGGAAGTCAGTCATCTTCTAGAGAAAGTCCGTCAAAGACTCCTCTAGTCGAGTGACTCGAGCGACTATTGTAGGTGCGGCCGGAGATGCCCGAGTTGTAGGAGTTGTAGGTAGACCATATAAAGCAGCCATCACCTCTACAGCTGGAACATCCTCTGGATCATCCTGAGGTGGCTCTTGGTGTTGGGTCTCGTGTCTCCATAAAACTATCCCCTCATCATCTATGTCAATAGTGGCTAAAGATAAGTTTCTAGCACCTATCATACAGAACTCATTTAGGGGTGTGAGATCACCTATGATGACATCAATACCTAATGAGTAGAATAAGGAGATCAAAATATGACAGTAGGGTATGCGGACTCTCCGACTAGGGTAGATGCTAGTTGAGTAGATAATGGTCTGGAATATGTGTAGGCTAATATTGATATCTAACACAAAAGGCATAGAGAAGGAAAGAGTGGAAAGGTCGCATCATAGTGACATCTCTATTGGAGAGTGGCAAAATGTACTTCACCAGAACTCTATATAAAATATAGCGCTAAACTTAAAGGTCAAGGGATCTAAATAGAGTGATAGTCAGTACTCTGTCACCACCAAAAATACGAATATATCATATCTAAATTGATGTTCGAATAGGGATCACCAAATGGTAGATCCCTAGGAGGGTAGCACACAAAAGGAATATTGTAGAAGATCGCAGTTCTAAAAAATATCTAAGAATAGTAGGAGAAACTATGACATCCATGGTGGCTACCTTAGAGGTATATGTAAAGTCATCAACTTTGACTAGGTTATTGTAGAATTCAGAACACAAAGTTATGTTAACTGAACTCGAACAATAAACTAGTTTATGCAGAGAATAATACTCAATGATATCTACAGTAGGAATACAAGAACATTGACAGAAATTCCTACATAGATAGCGACTAGGTAAGGGCACATAAGCAATAGAATTAAACCTATCCCTATGTTCCTTAGTGGGAAACCTAGGATCAGTAGTAGGTGTCCTAGAGAGGCCAACATCAGTATGGGCTCTTTTGCTTCCACTGCAAAAAAAAAAAAAAACAAGTATTAGCGACGAAAATTGCGACCGACATTTCTAAACCTGTCTCAAACTGCGACCGCCATTTATCCTCCATCACTATTAGCGGCAGATCTTTAATGATCCGTCTCTAATAGCAACGACCATTTTTAATAGTCATTGCTATTTTTGTGAGATTTTAAAAAACTTAGCGACGAGTAATAAATCTGTCGCTAATAGAGATGGATATATATTAAGTCGTCGCTAATAGAGACGAATATATATTTCTGTCTCTACTAGCGATGGAGATATAGCCGTCACCAGTTGCGACTGTTAATAAATTAGTCGTCATTGGATTTCCCGATGCAACTAAACGTTAACGGGTTGCAACATACCCCTCGCAATTAGTGACGAAATAATTAATTACCGTCATAATTCGCGATGGATTATTAATTCCCATCGCGAATAGCGACGGTATATTAATTATCCGTTGCTATTTATGACAGATAATTAATTATCCGTCGCAATAGCGACGGATAATTAATTATCTGTCGCTATTAGCAATGGATAAGTTAATATTTCATCGCTAACTTTAGGTTAAAGCAACCCCCGACTTTCTCCTCTTCTCCATGCATGTGATATCGATTTCTTCTCCTCTCCGGCGATTTTCTCTCCTCTCCGACGATTTCTCCTCTCCGCTGTCTCCGGCTTCTCCAGCTTCGGCAGTAAGGTTTCTCCTCTCCCCTGTCTCCTCTTCTCCACCCATGGCGGCGCTGCTTCGGTCGTACTGAGCCCGTGGCGGCGCTGCTTCGACTATTGCCGGCTAGCGCCGGCTAGGGCCGGTGCTGCTTCGACCAATGCCGACCAGCATTGGCGCTGCTTCGACCAACGCCTGCGCACTTGCTTGTATGATTATTTTCCCTGCATGATTATTTCCCTGCAATTTCTAGTTATAATATGTTTCTTGAAAATTAGTATCAGCTGCATGCTGAATTAATGTATTTGCAATTTCTGTATATAGGCTGCTGAATTATAGAGACCTCCTATTTGTTGGGAGATATTCAACAAAACACATAAGAAAAAAGATGGGACATTTGTCGATAGTCGTTCCTCAACAATTATTGTAAGAATATTAAATTTTGTGAATATAATTGTAGAATTTATGTAGAGGGTAATAAAATTTTTATTTTGACACAGGAAGCAATGACTAGTAGAGTTGCTGAGGTGTCTCAGCCTGGGCTAGAGGAAGAGGGGTCACAACCTCTTTCCACTAATATAGTTAATGACATTTATTATGATGTCGTTAGTGGAAGGAAGAAGACCTCCCTTTACGGGCTTGGCTCCCAGGCCAAAGTTATCTATGAGCGGATGAGAGCTCCAGGGATCAAGGGTCGTCCTATTTCTTCCTCTTCACTTAGTAAGTTACGAGATTTGCGGGAGGAAAATCAGGACTTGCGGACTCGGTTATCGTCATTAGAGGAGACGATAGCTGGGAGGGATGCCCAGATAGATGAGATGCGAAGATGACAGTCTACGACTAAGGAGACGATGGCTGGGAGGGACACAAAGTTACAGGAGATGTGTAGGCGACAGGCTGCGACTGAGGAGATAGTTCGTCATTTTCAAAAAAATTACAAAGACATTTTCTCTAGATTCACAGATGTTTCCCCAGCATCCTTTCGACTCCCAGGAGACCTAAGATCCCAACCACTAGCCTGCAGAGTAGATCTTTTTGAGGTATGTCATTATTTATCTTAACTTTTTAAGTAAAAAATATTGCTATTATTGTTATCGTAACTTATCAAATAAAATTTCATGCAGACCCCTAGAGCTGATTTTGTTTTTGCTTTTGATTAGCATGTCATGTATTTGATACACTCAGTTTGTACTGTGATCATTTAGATTGCGATCAGATTGTATTGGATGACATACGATACTCAGTTTGTTTTGTTTTGTTATTTTGATTAGTGTGTCATGTGTATGTTTGTATTTTGATTGAAATGGAGTGATGTATTGTGATATTTATGGAGTTTGTGATGTGAAATATAGTTTGTTGTGGCATTTGGAATGTGAATTTATTGTAATTGTATATGTAAACAGGGAAATCGAGAAAACAGGTAGATTCTGGAAAAAATGTAGGTTTTAGCGACGGATATTAATCAATTCTGTCACTAATAGCGACAAATATTTATTAAATCCGTCACTAGTTCCGCGAATGAAGATAAACGTCGATAAAACCTGTGCTAGCCCACTCATTAGCGACAGAATATAATTATCCATCACTATTAGCGACAGACAAATAAAATTATCCGTCGCTAACTCCATAACAGGAAACCAACCCTGTTCGCTATGTAGCGGCGGAATATAATATAGCCGTCGCGAATAATAGTGACGGAAGCATAAAAGTCGTCGCTAGTCTTCACAACGGCGCATTTCTAGCTGAGGACACTTTGTCCGTCGCTATTTCGTCGTAGATACCTAATAGCGACAGAATATGTCCGTCGCTAAAACCTATAATTTTTGTAGTGTCCTACTTTACAAGTTAAAAACAAAAACTAATTTAAATACACAATAAAAAAACTTAGATTTTAAAACTTACCGAGCCATTATGCTTCCTCGGTTGAGAGCTGGAGAAAATTTTAAAAAATTTTAAATTTTCTTCTTTTTTTTTTCTTTTTTGCGCTATGATCTAGGG
>JBAMIE010000022.1:7151476-7170457 GCA_037177295.1 Kaempferia parviflora | reverse complement strand
ATTACATTCTTTTGTTTGGTATCAATTAATTTTTATAAGAAATGTAATTCATATAATTATAAAATGATAAAAATATCCTTTGCAATCTCCGCCGGTCGGTCGGTCGATGTGGCGGTGGTCAGTCAGTGGCGTTCGGCCGCCGGCGGCGGTTGACCGGCCAACAGCGGCTGCGATCGGAGGGAGGTAGTGTCGACAAATTTATTTAGGTGTGGTTTGATGAGATAAGAGGAGTATTTTTGACATAATAATTTTTAGATTGTAATGTAATCTGGATTATATAGGTTTTACTTTGTAATCCCAATTATATTACATGATTAAATTAATACCAAATAAAATAACTAACCTTATAATATAATCTTAATTACAACCTACTAAACATACTCTTAGTTTCTAATACAAAAGTTTATTATTCATAATTTTCATTTGAAAGAATTAGGTAAAAATCAAATAAGTTTTTTAGTATAATTTTAAAAGACTCAATTGATAATTGAAAATCTCACATCGAATTAGTTTCTAGATTCGGACTTGATTAGTTTATCATAAACGAACTCAAATATTCATACATCAAATTAATTTCTCGATCAGTAATGGTCTAGTCTTAGATCTAAAAAATATCATTTAAAATCTTTTTTAGGATTCTATAGAACTTTAGTACTCTTAAATAAATTTATTTTTCATATCGTAGCAACTTCAGTTGCGTAGCTATAATAACTGTTGTAGTTATAGCGCTATGGTTGCATTGCTATTGTTACTGTAATTGTAGCAGCTACGCAACCGTAACTATTATAACTATTGTCGCAACTAGGGGGTGCAAACGAATCGAGCCGGTTCGAGAGCTTTTCGAGCTTGTTCAAAAATATTCGATTCATATTCGAAATTATCGAATTCGAGCTGAATCCGAATATGATTCGAATATTTTTTCGAACTGAATTCGAACATATACTATTTTGTTCAATTATTCATGAGCCTCTCGCGAACCGAACTCGAATCGAATTTTAATTATTTTTTTTTCACAATTTTAACTTAAATATATTTCAAATAAGGTTTGAATAATTCGAACCAAATTTGAATTTAAGTTATTTTGAATTATAGTTCGAATATGCTCGAATATATGTTCGAACAATTCGAATCGAACTCGAGCTCGAATTTTATTTCGAATCAAACTCGAGCCAAAATTATTTGTATTTTCGAGCTTCGAATATCATATATATTTTCGAGGTCGAACTCAAATATTAATATTTTCATATAATTCGGCTCGATTCGATTCGTTTGCACCCCTAATCTAAACTTAGCATGATCATCGTGAGAGTTGAGAAGCGAGTTCGTATTTGTCAACCCCTTCAACTACTTAACCCTTGATATGATGGAGGTTTCATCCCGGATCTAAATTGCCCAATAGCTTCAATTCAAGTCTAATAAAAAAATCATATTTAACGACATTGAAAGGAATTCCGACATTATACATCCATGATGCAAATTTCTCAACCGCATTATCTCTTAGCTTTTTTTTATTTTTTTTTTATTTTCATGAAATTGTCTTTATTTTTTACATGTCTAAATTGTTTGTTTGACAATTTCAACATTTTCATAAAATAAAAATTAATAGGTCCTGTTTGTTTACACTTTTTACCTTACCCTAGGATGGATGCTTGGATCGGATATTGACCGTTTCCCTTTAACTTTAGTTTGAATATCATCTTCATATTCTTCCAAATCTTCTAAATCAACAATATCATCAAAATGAGGAATATCATTCATTTGATTTTTCAAAACATTCTTTTTTTTGCATGAACGCTCTTTCTTCTTTATCATGCACGGGACATTTCAGATGAGTTTTCAAATTTCTATTGCCCTAAACTTAATGTAGCTTGTGTCGATAAATCTCACCATTTGTTATTTACCAAAAACAACACAACTGACAATATTCGAATTTTTAGAACCTGAACATGTTGTATAATTCCGAGCAATATCCTTTCAAGTTGATGAAATTGTTGTATTTGACATAGTTAAGACAACTGAAATTAATAATAATTAATTAAAAAAAATCAAAAAATACAAAATTGTAAAAAAAAGTTAACAGAAAATAAATTAACATGGATTAGGACAATTGAAATCAATAATAACCTCAATTGGAACTCAAATTAATAATAATTGCAACTTAAATCAATAATAATCAATCAATAAATAAAAAATTAAAATAGTAAAAGAAAATAATAGAAAATAAGATTCTTACCAATATTGAGGAAGAAAATAGAAGTGGAAAACGACAGAAGATAGGCGGCAGCTAGGCGGATTGGCGGCGAGAGGCGAACGAGAGGTAGAGAGCTAGAGGCGAGAGAAGGTCGATCGATTTAGTGAGGGTTTAGAGCTTTAAGCCTTTCACCTTTTTTTTAATTTAATAATAGGGCAGAGTCACTTGCCAAACTTAAAAAAAAAAAAAAAAAAAGATAAAGTTAGGGGGCGTTTGGTTTCAATGTTTTCCATTTAAATTTTCTGAAAAATGTGCGTTTTCTATAAAATAGTGTTTGGTTTATATTTTTCATCTCTATTTTCTAAAAAAATATATAGTATTTTCTAGAAAAATAGAGAATGTCAAAAAGTCATTTTCTATTTCCTGGAAAATGTGTATTTTTCAGAAAATGAAAATAAAAAATATGTAAACCAAACGCCCCCTTAACTTCTTTGAAGTGCAAAAGCACACGCCTTGCGCTTTAAAGCAAAGCGCAATGAAGTGTGCGCTTGAGAGACCTCTGCACTTATGAGGTTTCTGAAGTGCAGGGCTTGCGCCCCTTGCGTCATTTTGTGGTTAATTTTGACAACTATGCTCGAGCACGCTAGTAAAAGATCTGCTTCGCAATTATGAGGATGTTAAGATGAATGTATGAACATATGAGGCTGGACATGATAAGACATAAGAATATTAGAGAGAAAGTCGGGTTATACTATTTAAGAAAAACTTCAAGAGACACATTTCAGTTGATACAAATATGTATTTAACGATTAATAAATGCTCTTGTTAGGCAACATAAAACCATGACAAATACCTATATTAAACGAGGAAAAGAAAGACTAAGAAGACTTAGTTAACAATGATAAAATAAGATAAAATTTATTTAAATATAAATGATCATATAGTAGACGATAAAGCCCAATAGCGTAGGAGGATCTATATAACCAACTCTACCTACTGAGATAAGGCTTGATTGTTGTTATTGTTTATATTACAGGATTAAAATGTAATCTTACAATTATAAATAATATGTATAAGTAGAAGGGGCTACTTAGGGAGGATTAAGCACCAAGTTTTTGATAATGTAGTACTATTTCAAGGTTTGATTCATTCTGAAACTCTCCACTTCATTTTGAAACTCACACACTCCTGAAACTGCTCATAAATCCTAGCCGACGATGACAAATTAAGGAGGAAAAGCAATTAGTTATGTTTTGGTGCTAACCAATGAGTTTATGAGTTGAAAAAGGTCCCCACTTTGACTTTGGGTTTAATTCTGTTTGCCCTAATTGGTATGTCTGCTCATCCTCTCTGAAGAGATATCCATTATGGAATCAGGTAGATTAAACAAGCTCATTAGTGTTTTTTTATTTTAGGCCACTAACATGTTTTTACAAAGCAGAAACATTATGGATAGATTGTTGAGAAGGTGAATCATCAGAGAGAATGACCTTCCTGCACATCTCTTCACATCTGACTTCAGCAAAGGCATTGTCAGTAGAAGGAAATGGGTCCCGAGCAACCACACGACCATGAACATCATCAAGATTGTGATTGAGGCCTGCTAGGAAATCAAAGACTCTTTCTTTGTCAAGATTTATCTTGTTTTCTCTATTTCATTCATCACACACCGAGGAATCTTCTAGGAACATATCCAATTCTTGCCAAATATCCAAGTTCCGAGAAGTATTGAGTCACTGAATTATTTCCCTATTTTATATACTTCAGTTTGAAGAGGAGTTCGAATATTTGAGAGGCATTTCCAATATCTGAGTACATTCGACGAGCGGCATCCCACACTTCTTTGGCTGTTTTGGAACTAGAGATATCGTCTGCTAATATTGGGCTCCATGGAGTTTATGAGCCATGCAAGAACTATTGAGTTTTTAGCCACCCAAACTTTGTACAATGCATCTTTGTGGCTTAGTGCAAGAGGATCACCAGTGAAGTAGCCCAGTTTGCCTCGGTTGCATATCACAATTTTTACAGATTGAGCCCATAGTAGATAATTCCGATCGTTTAACTTGTGAGTCATAATCGGTAGAGAAGAAATATCACTACCTGTGAGAGAAGTGACTGATGCAAATGATTTTTCTGCCAGTGTCGCTGGATGAGCTTGACGATGTGTCTGAATCCTTCGACATATTAATTAGGCTTCAATGAAATGACCTACATGTTAGGGAAATGAAGTCTGCAAAAGAAATTGGAAAAATCAACCTCGCTTTGATACCATATAGAAAGGTGGAGACAAATAATTATTTATTTCAATAATGAGTAGAATACACTTTTATAAATACAATGGGTCTATCAATCCCAATCAAATTATAAAAAAAAATATTATCCTACCAAATATACAAAATTAAAATATTTTGTCAATCAATTAAAATCCTATCAGATCAAATAGATTGATACCAATTGATTTTAATTGATTCTAATTCATTCACTAAGTAAATCTACAATGTTAAAAGGTATCTAGAAGTCAAATTTGTTATTGAAAATGCACTTGTCATATATTATGATAAGTCTCTAAGTCTGTATTTACTTTATTATAACTATCAGGGGCTCTTCCTTTGCCTTGGTCGAGCAGGATGAAAGTTGCAATTGGGGCTGCTAAAGGACTAGCCTTTCTTCATGGGGGTTCTGAGCCAGTTATTTATAGGGATTTTAAGACATCTAATATTCTTCTAGATGCAGTAAGTGATTGATGTCTAATTTGGGTTTTCGAGTTTTGTAAGTTCCTTGACGGGATTACATGGATCCATTTCAGGAGTACAATGCAAAGCTATCAGATTTTGGGCTGGCAAAAGCTGGGCCTCAAGGTGATAAGACTCATGTTTCCACCCGTGTTGTTGGCACGTATGGTTATGCTGCTCCAGAATATGTGATGACAGGTATGCTACAGAAGTCTAGTAGCCTCCATGATGCAGTGATTAATCTGCTTTATACAACCTAGGTGATTTTCAAATAAATTGATGGTTACACTTTCTATTCTTTGTAGAGTTGATCCTAAGCTAAACCTGATACACCTGGGGGATAAACCTGGCAGAAATATTAACCTGAAATATAAAAACTGTTGAACTGATCTCCAAGTGACTATCCACTTAAGGGGCTTCGTTGATAAACACACCAAAAACTAACAACCAAATTTGTACCTGTCAAACTAAAGTGTAGCAACCCTGCTTCAACACCACTGGCATGGAGTAATCCTGGTTCAACATGACCCTCACTATCATGATTTAGAGGTACAAACTTGCCTCTAAGACCATGTTGACACAGACAGAGTCCATTCCATCTGAGAATGATTAGCCTCTTGAACTCGATTCCACTCAAATTTCAATCAAACTGTACCGTTCAGTGATGATGAGTTCCACATTACTCACATCACTATATCAAAATTAAACCTATATGATTGAGTCATGTTTGGCATTTGGGTTGTGTTGAAACTAGGTGGTGTTCCACATTTTGTCTCTCATAGATGTGTGGTGGTCCTTGGTCTTCTTATATTGAAGAAATTTTCCCCACCTAGTGGTTAACAATTTTGGGACAGAACATGTTCCACCCTTTCTCCAACATATAAGAACAACCAATTCATTAGCTGAGATCATTCAGAATATGGTGAAGATACGCCAAACTTGATATACAAAACTAAAAGAACCGATTATTTTTCATTTAATTGCAATGATGAAAAGAATGCCCGAACAAGAATAATATTGTACTTGCAGAATCACTAAGGATTGGAAAAAGATTTGTTTTCCGCTGGGTGAAAAAATGGAAAGTAATGATGAGAATTGATCCAACTTCATTTTTACAAGGGATAACCGTATTTAATTAAAATATATGCACTTCAACTAGGATTAGATGAAAACACCAAATCTAGATTTTGGGACGACCTAGATGACATACTATAAAACATTCCTCCAACCGAAATGATTTTAATGTAAGGAGATCTAAATGAGCATGTAGCAGTGAAAAGGACATATTATAGGGTGCATGACGGTTCTAAGTTTGAACAAGAAATGAAGAAAGAAAAATTATATTGGATTTTGTGATAGCATATGACCTTATACAGACTAATATATTTTTCAAGAAAAAAGAACACTTGGTCATTCAAAAGTGGGAATAATAAATCGTAAATTGGTTTTTTAATCTTAGAAAGAAGGATAAAAAGATTTGTAAAGATTATAAGGTCCTGGAAAACTTAATTACCTAACATAAGTTAGTAGTGTTGGGTAGTGGAAGTTAAAGGATGGGAAGTAAGACATATTTAAGGAGGGGGTAGAAATATAAATATTAGGAGAAACACTAGTGACTTGAATATGACATGAGAGAAGATGCTGAAAATATTAGCAAGAGTGTACTCGGTGAGTCAAAGATGTGCGTCACTAAGTAATGAATCTTAGTGGTGGAATGAGAAAGTATAGAAGAAAGTGAAGGAAAAATTGAACAAGTTATAAAATATTATATACTTGTAAGAACAAGATTTTTTTTTAAAAAAAAGTATACAATAGCTAAGAAAGAGGTCAAGAAAGCCATAAATGAAGCTAAGAATGAAACTTTTGAACGTTTTTATTGAAAATTAGATATAAAAGAGGGAGAATGAGACATTTATAGAATAACTAAAGTGAGAGAAAGAAAGACAAAAGATTTTATCCAAATAAGATGTATTAAAGATGAATGCAATAGGTTATTATTAAATGATGAGAAAATAAAAAAAGAAATGGAAGAGGTATTTTCATCAATTTTTTAATAAAGGGTTAAGTGATCAACTTAATTTAGGTAATTTAAGTACATCAATTTTTTATAAAAATTTAATTTTTTATCGTAAAATTCAAAACTTGATAAGTAGAGCAAGATTTAAATGTGATGCACAATGGAAAAGTAGTTGAACTAGATAATATTCCGATAAAGGTATGAAAGTGCCTAGGAAAATAAGTTATTGAATGACTTATAAAGTTATTTAACCTAATATTGAAAATAAAAAAAATACTCGATCAGTGGAAATACTCTAGCTTTCTTATATAAGAATAAATGAGAACACAAAATTGTGCAAACTATAGGAGTATTAAATTAATGAGTTAAACCATGAAACTTTAGGAAAGAGTAATACTAAAAATATTAAGAAAGGAGATCATGGTGATTGAAAATCAATTTGGATTTATCGACAAGAACTAATTGAAAAGACTGGAAACAAAAGCAAGACTTACACATGATATTTCTTCGACCTTAAAAAAAAAGCTTATGATAGTGTCCCAAGAGAAATTCTAGAAAAGCAAGGTGTTAGCATAGTATAAATTGAACTAATTAAGGATATATATATATATGAGGATGCAATGATAAAAATGATAACTTCAGGCGGATTAATTGAATTATTTTTTTAAAGATAGGGTTACATCAAGGATCATCTCTAAATCCTTATTTTTTTTACATTAATCATGGACGAACTCACTAGACACATACATGATACGTACTGTGATGCATATTGTTTGCAGATTATATTATTTTGGTAGATGAGATACGTGGTGAAGAAGTAATCACTAAATTCGAATCTTGGCGGGAAATGTTAGAAGTGAAAGGTTTTAAGCTTAGTAAGTAAAGATAGAATATATAAAATTTAAGTTTAGTAATATTAGATGTAATACGACAATTGTTAAGATAAGAGACGATGAGTTGTCGAACAACTTTAAGTATTATTATCATTTTGGCAAAAGAATGGAATGATTGAGAGAGATCTTTACATAAAATACAAGCAGGATGGTTGAAATGGAAGAGAGCGTCGGGTATTCTTTATGATTGTAAAATACCTCTAAGATTTAAAGGACAATTTTTACAAAACTGCTATGTTATATGGAGTTGAATGTTGGACCCGAGCATATGAGATGATGAAGTTAAGATGGATGTGCAAACATAAATGATGGACAATATAAGAAATTAAGATATTAGAGAGAGTCGAGATTGCACTTATTGAGGAACAACTCCAAGAGATACGTTTACGATGGTACAAACATGTACTTAGAGGACCACTAAATGCTCGAATTAAGCGATGTGAAACTATGAGAAATGTGCATATCAAATGAGGAAGAGGAAGAGGAAGTGGAAGTCCAAAAAGACTTAATTAGTAATAATAAAATAAGATAAAATTTATTTAAATATAAATGATGATATAGTAGGAAATAGAGTCTAATGACATAAAAGGATCTATATAGCCGACCCTAAATTTTGGTTGTTGTTGTATAACCTAATTCAATTAACAAAGACGAGTGATTATTCTACGGGCTTCCATTTTTATATTTGAATTAATCTTGGTATTTAATGAAGTTGAAATCAGTCATTTTCTTTGAAACTTGAGTGTATTTTGGTATTGATACTCATGGGCAATATGTAAATGCCACTGAAAAGAATTGTCCTGCTTGAACTGAGACAAACATATCTAAAGAGCTTGTTAGATCAGCTTGGGCTGAAACAAACATGTGCTTGAAGAGCTTATTTCGTCAAATTTGAACTAGTTTAGTAGATATAATGTTGGTCAAAAAGAAAAAAAAAAAAAAAAACTAGAGCTAAATTTATCATTATGAAGTAGATTGGAGATGTGATATAAAAACAGAGAAAATATAGACCTACATGTGACACCATTGTTTGTTCCACATGATGAGCCGTAAGCTAATAAAGGAGGGTTATGAATGAAATGAGGAAAATCTTATTGATTTCTGTTAAGAATCCTCTCAGTTTCTTTCTTACTATCTTACATGTATACATGCTGATGTATTTATATATATTAACAAATAGGTCTACAATATTTACAAATAGGTCCCTCGATACTCTGCTTAAGTTGGTTCAAAAATATCTAAAACTTCTCCTTGTTATAAATATATACATTTTTCTAGAACCTCACAAAGTCTTAGTTAAAAAAATTACCAATTGATTTAGAACTAATAAATAAAATAATAATCTCTTAGTATTGCACATTTTACCTGATGAAGTGACAATCTATCTTGTCTTTCATCCTCTCATGAAAGACTAGATTGAATCAATGCTCATGATAATGTGATTTTTTACAATATAGTTATCCTATCTCAATAGAAGCATTCAACACACTCAACTCAATCATGTATTGTTTAAGCTAGATGAGTTCACAGGTAGCAAGAATCAGAGTCATTTATTTTGCTTCTGCACTTAACCTGACCACTATAAGTTTACAGCTTATTCTTCCAAGATATTAGATTACCTCACAATAATTTAGGAAAACTTAATCTGCATCTATGTTCCCTGGCCACGTTTTAAGATAGATCATATTGTTCTGGTGCAACAAAACCATTGGAGTTGTCTCCTAATGATTAGGATATTGTGCCTCAAGAAATTGGTTGATCCCACTAAGAATAAATGCTATGTCATGGTTAATGATACTAAGGTAGTTTAATTTACTACTAAACTTTGATACTTTCTTGATCATATAATAATTTGTGACCTAGCATTAGTCTAACTTTTGGTTCCATGGGGGCCTCAAAAGACTTGGCTCCTATCATATCAGTCAAGCACTTGCTTCTGTTGTAAACATAATTGTCATCCCTAAACATCCTAAGCAGGCAACTTCTATGATTCCTTTGTGATTTTTTCACGTTCAACTCCAGTATCATCATGTCATCATTTACATAAACAGTTTATAAGGAAGACATACTTCCCAGACTATAGTAAGAGGTAACGTAAAACATCAACTGATTTGATATATTTATCATCCCAAATTCAAGAAAAGCAGAGGTAGATTTAAAATGTCATGCCCTAGGATATTACGTCATCCATATTCCATACAGTAACTTTTAGTTTACACACGAGGCCAATCTTGAACAACAAATCCAAGAGGTTGCTTTATGTATAATTTGTGAATAAGATCACTATGAAGAAAAACTTTTCTGATATCCAACTAATAAAGTGACCATTAGAATATTACTGGCAAAGTAGGATTAAAATAAAGCAATCATAGCCATATGATACCACTTATTGAGCCTGACAGCTGATCCATGAATGGGGGATGCCACAGAATACCCACTACAATTAGCTATAAATTTGGTAAGAGGAAGAGAATCAAACTCCCAAATATAGTTAGAATGTAAAACTGTCATCTCATTTACCACATAGCATGTTTTAAACCGGAATAGTTAGTGTCTCTGAGATAGTCTTACATATAAAAGGAAGATTAATTAATAGAGTAATGGGGGATTAAAAAAAGTATGAAAAATTAGCAAGAAAGATGGTATAGGTTAGTGCATCTGTGAGCACTATTTCAGAGAGGAACAGGAAGGTCCAGGTTAGACATAAGAAGGTTTTGGATGGTGCGAGGAAATCAGATAAGTCTTGAGTGGCTGCTTCCCTTTCTGTTTTCTCACACGATGTTCATGCACAGATTGATCTTGGTGGTCCACGAAGTGTAGAGAAAGTAGATTAGTCACAAGGAGTGGTTGCTTTCCCTTTCTGTATTGTCTCTTGGTTTTCGTGCACAGATCTACATAGATCTTGACCTTCTACTCTAGGCCTGCAGTGACATTGGCTCTGTTTTTTTGTATTTTTACAAGAGAAGAAGGTGAAATTGACAATGGGAATTAAAAAAAAGTATAAAAAATTAGCAAGAAAGATGGTTTAGGGTAGTGCATCTGTGAGTACTATTTCAGAGAGGAAAGAAGGTCCTGGTTAGAGATAAGAAGCTATTGGATGGTGCAAGGAAAGCAGATAAGTGTTGAGGAGTGACTGCTACTGGATGGTCTAGGAAGAGTAGAGAGAGTATATTAGACACAAGGAGTGGTTGCTTTCCCTTTCTGTATTGTCTCTTGGTTTTCATGCATGGATCTGCATAAGATCTTGACCTTCTACCCTAGGCCTGCAGTGATGTTGGCTCTGGTTTTTGTATTTTTGCAAGGGAAGATGGTGAAATTGACAATAAAACATGATTTAAAATTTTGAGCCGTATCGGAGTTTCAATTTATGATCGGAATGATACAATTTTGGTATCGTATTGTGTCATGCTAATACGGTTTTTGTACTTTTTAAATATAAAATATATTAATTAAAAATATTATTATAATATTTTATTACTATAAATACTTACTATTAAGTTAAACTAATATTTTAAAAATTAGAATTGAATAAAAATTAATTTAGGATTAACTAAAGTCGGGACATTCGGATGTTTAAATTAAATTCATATTTAATTTATTTTAATCTGGAGGAATTTTTTTTCGAGAAAATAAATAAGAAATTCATATGGGGAAGAAGAAAGAATTAAGAAGGGAAAGAATTAATCATTAACAAAATAAAATAAAAACAATTAAAAATAAATAAAATTGAAAAAAAAAACTTAAAAATTATTATTGTTAGAGACAAAAAAAAAAAAATTAAATTGGAAAAAAATAGCCTTGCAAGTTCTGCGGCACGCGCAAAATGGACACCAACAACAAGCTATAATTAGATAGGTTGTTCTTCTATATTTATAAATGGATCACCAACAACAAGCTTAGATGGACAAGCTGCTATTAACTTGGATATAAGGATTTCATCTGGATAGGTTGTGATAACTGGTGCCAGAGCATACCTAATTTATAATTAGATACAATGAGGTATGAAAGGCTATTTGTGTGTTGCTAAACCACCATTCAGTCTCTTATATTGCTGATTAGGATGGTGTTGAACCTCAGGTTGAGATTTGCGTCTTAATAAGGCCATCAAATATTAAGTAGGGAAGATAAGGATATTTTATCTTAGTTCCATATTGAGAGTTCTTAATAAAGCTTTATAAGTTGAGATGGGTAAACTAATATTAACTTAAGCATTTGGGGTATGTGGTTAAGTCTAACAACTTAATAGGTCAGTGCTCTCATCTTGGTGGGTTGTGATATACAAAGTTGTAGTGCCTTTAAATACTCATACTGTTGCATGGTGCTGCTTCTACATTTCACAGTTTTAAATTTACATAAAGCCTGACTCTCAAGAAAATTTAGGGGGCACTTGGTTCATGGAAGGGAATGGGAATGAGAATAGGAATGATTGTAAATAATAAGGGCTTTAATCCGGTTCACATTCCTCCCATTTTGCTCAGTAATGGCTCATTCCCATGTTTGGGGGATTGAATCTGTGAAACCCACCACCAATTCTCCAAACCAACCACCAACTTTCAATCCCTTTCCCATTCCCCACTCTCATTCCATCCAACCAAGCACCTCTTAAACTTTGATTTTTGGAATCTAAGATATAGTATCTATCCGGAATCAATAACTCATTGCGTTCCTGAATGTTATGTTCATTTAGGTATTTGTTAAGCTATGTTGTTCTAATTGTGCATAAGCTGATTATTCATTGAATCAGCCAAACACTGATTAATGAGGGTTGCACGTAATTTAAATACAGGGCACTTGACATCAAAGAGTGACGTCTATAGTTTTGGAGTTGTGTTGCTTGAAATTTTAACTGGTCGAAGATCCATGGACAAGAATCGGCCTAGTGGGGAGCAAAATCTAGTGGCATGGGCAAAAATGTACTTAGGCGATAGGCGAAGGCTTTATCAAATTGTAGATCCTCGTTTGGAGTTCAACTACTCAATTAAAGGAGTACAGAAGGTTGCTAAGATAGCGTACTGTTGCCTCAGCAGGGATTCCAAAGTTCGTCCTTCGATGGAAGAAGTTGTAAAGGATCTCATCCCACTCCAAGACCTCAAAGACATGGCTTCGTTATACTTTCACTCTCGAACATCACGAGGTAACCAAGATACAGGCAAAATTGCAATTGTTTCCCCCTATATAAAAAAGACTACTGACAACCTTTTTGTGCACAGGTAAACATTCTCGTTAACAAATATTTTGCTGCCATACTGGGAGGCTGAATTTCTGATTGTATTTCTTCAACCAAATAATGTTTGTGGGTTCTAATCACCATGTCTACCCAAAAACTAAATGAGTTAACTTCTTCTGTGTTGTCAATATAGGCCATAAATGATTCCATATGCTTGTTTTAATTTGGATGATCCCTATATCATTGTATCCAATGCAATGCCCCACATGCCACTAGTAGGGATAGAAATGCTCACGTTTGTAAACCATAATGACTAGATTAGATATGAGGGTGTCTTGAGTGCAATGGCCCACATGCGTTGTTCATTCCTGTTCTTGCTTGTCATTTCTTGGGTCCGGTTTGAGTTTGATAGTATGTTTCATGTATGGGGTGTTCGTCTTCTTGAAAACGTTTTGTAGAGTTAATCCCGTAGTTTGATAGTTACAGAATTTGATTTGGCATGTTGACATAAAATTGTGAACCATGTTCAGTATCTTACTAGTCTTCACCCACACCATAGAGTCTGTGGATGCGTGCTTCAAGGTTTGGCACGTTATTCTACTACATTGTCGGCTTGATTCATGGATATTTTGGAGCTATTATTATGAACTCGGCATTTATTTAATCTCTGTGGATGGTGCTTGCTTAACTTCCTGTTGCCATATTGGCGCTATTGTCACATCAGCTGGAATTGAGTTAAGAAACACTTATTCCTTTGATATATCTTCCTTTTTCTCTGTCACAAAGCATGGCTTACTGTCCTCATCGAATGGATATGAAATCATTGAACAATTAATTAGTCGTGGACCACTGTATTATTGTTGGGTGAGCTTATTACTATTCTGTGTTTTCCTTGTTATGTTTTTTCTCTCACATTCCAGTTATACTTTTGGCATGTTTCCTAGTGTACAATTTGACGAGATGATAGTACATACTCCTACAATTGTTCGCAAACTGTCGAACAAATTAGTTTAAGAAACATTTTAGCGTAGCATTGTTGTGATATATTCGATTAACTTTGTAAGATGCACAGCTTCAGCAACTAGTATGTCTGGTTCAGAGCAGATGAAGTTAGAAAGTACCCAACAGTAGTCAGTTAGATGTTCAGTGATTTTATTTTATTGTTTTTTAATTAGCATCAAATATTGAGCTATTTGAACTAATCTATGGAGTAACTGATCTGGTTACATAAAATTTTTTTATCAACTATTAAAATAAATAGGAAATATTCATGGAGCTCTAAATGGAAAGCACCGGATAGATGTTAAGTGATTTTAGCCATTTGGGCAGAGGATGCTATTATTGATTTCCATATGATCCATGTCATGGTTTCTAGATGATTTTGAACATGAAAAATACATTAAATAGATAACAATTTGAACATTAAATCAAATAATTAAGAAAATTATTTTGTAAGTTTTTTTCCACTGCATTTTATTATTTCACGCATAAAAGATTTATGACACTCAAAATGCTTATTGCATTTTGAAATTAATTAAAAGAATTGCACGTTCTTAAAGTGAAATTGAAAAAAAAAATGGTAACACGAGTAAATCAGGAAGCGTGGAGGTAGACAGGGGTGAACCAAGTCAAGCTGACAATAAAAGGTTTCAGCTTATGCTCGATTCGTTATCATTATATTTGAGTTTGACTTGAGTTTGATTTGAGCTTTATTCTAAGTTTGAATTTGATCTGTAATAAAATTAAATAGCTTGCGTTTCGATCGGACTCGATTTTAAAAACTTGTTTAGAAGAAAGGGGGTATTTTTGAAATTTAACTATGCGGGCACTGTAGCAGATGAGGAGAGGGGCATTTCTTTTTTGTGGGAGCACGCTCTCTCTGTTCTTTCTCGATCTCTTCCTTCTCTGGTGGATGATCACTCCATCATCACCCTCCTCTCCTTCTCACGAGTCTTCTAGTCTCTCTCCTCACGCACGTTGTATCGTCATTGGGACGCCATCAGACGGACGTTGCCACCTCTCGGGTTTGACTCCTCCCCTCAAACCGACGCCCGTCGCCTTCGTGTCCAGCCGCCGCCTCCCTCACGATCTCCCTTTCTTCTCTCTTGCGTGCCCGCTGCATATGCCTTCCGTCGTCGCCGACCACTCCCCGTAACCGATGACTATATTCCTTCGAGGTCTTCGCCGCTAAAGGAGCACGGCCAACCCTCTCCCTCTTCTCCTGCGTACATTGCCACTGCTAGCGCTCCTCTTCCTCCTTTCCTGCTCTCCTTGCCACAGGAGAGTTCAACTTTTTCCTCTCCTTTCCCCTGCATAAGGAGGACAGATTTACAGCCATATCATTTTTCGGCCCTCAACCTTTGTTCTGTTCTAGTAGTGAGAGTGTGTTGTATGTCGGCTTCTGAGTCGATGTTGTATTTCGGCCTACGTGCCAACATTATATCTCTGCTTGCATATCGTTGTTATATTCCGGGTCTGTGTGTCGTTATCTTATTCGGGCTTTGTGTCACCCATTGGCTTCGCGTTATTGCCTTTCGGTGCTCACCATCCTCCGGCATCATGTCACCACTCTTAGCTTCACGACGACTCGATCGGCATTACGATCAACTCATAGAACCACTCGAGGGCGCCCTGGGCCAGGTATGTCTTCCTTGCCCATTCCTTATGCATTTCTTACTTTACTATTTAGCATGCTCCTTACATATTTTTGGGATCTGCTTCGAGCATCGGAGTGCCAAGGGTGGGGCGACCAAGTTACTGGTTGCAGGTACCCTAGAACGAAGGCCTTCTGACGACTCAGTCAACCTAGAAGACAACACATCACCCGTACCCCTTCCGGTCAATCCACATCATCACCTGGCAACTTTCATCTGACTCAGCTTCTGGACAGGATCACTATATATACTCTAAGGATCTTACCGTGCACATTTGTGTGTGTACATTTGAAAAAATTTTACGATTTGGAAATGTTTTATATTTAATACTATAGTCTAAAACATAAATTTTAAAGGTAAAATTTAAATGGTAAACTGAAAGCGTTAAAAAAATTAATCAGATATATAATAAGATAAATATATCTCTTAACGAATATACTCGTAAGTCTCTAAATGTATATATTTATGAATTCATAAATTAAATATGGTTAACGTCGACTTAATAATATTTTTCGAGTTCGAAATCAAACTTAATCACAGTTTGATAATTTAATTGAAAAATCTCGAATAAACTTTTTTTTTATCTGAGACATAAATAACTCACATGCAACTTTACTCGTTTACCCTCCTAGATGCAGACAGTCATAATTTTTATATTTTTAAAATATTCACACGTTGTCCTGATGTAGATAAATATATATGCTAAAATTTTTCTCCCTGAGTTGAAGCTTCCAGGCAATTTCCTCGCCGCTAGAATGAACGGATTGAGGTTTTTTTAAGTCAATTATAAATGAACAAAAGACATACCACTTCAAATTTATAATATTGAGAGTATGCTATACTGTGCGATCTTGAAATGACGAAGAATAGTGAAGTACGCATCCTTTCTACGTCCTCAGTCCGACCATCCCCATGCCCCAGCGGGGAAGACGAAACCGCGTGATCCCCGTTAATTCATCTTAGGGCCAACACGGAGGAGGTAAATTATGAGTAACTACTAGCCATAAGTGCAAATGATCAAGACATGGAGGAGGTATATGCTCGGGCGCACCGAGATTCGACTTCTAGATCTCATGTGGCAAGCTCCCATGTCTTAACCATCGTACCGCCCCGAGGGGACTATGAAAGATGTAATATGCTCTATATGGAAGAAGTGGAATAAAAAAAAGAACTACTGAAATTCAACTTATTTTCATTCATAAGAAAGGTTATATATCTAGATTTATTGGATAAATATTAACCTTAAATACATTGAATCTAGATATTTTTTTCACGAACGCTTATCTGCCACCTCATCAAATTCTATCTCTACAAACTCTTATCCTCATCAATATCTGTCATCTATCAAATTTTATCTCTATCTAATATTTCATTTCAATTCATAAATCAAGTTTTAATTTTCAACATCCCCTCTTAAACTTGATTTTATGACTTCAAACAAATTCTGCATCTTGATGAAATATTCAAACTTCAGTGGTTTGGTAAAGATATCAGCAACTTGACCTTTACTCTTCACATAGACTAGCTTCACATCTTTGTTCTACACATGTTTGCGAATAGAATGAAAGTGAACATAAATATGTGTACTTCTTTGATGATACAGTAATTTTTTCCCAATGCAATTGTCGATTTGCTATCAATGCAAATTTGAGTTGCTTCATTTTGATCAAATTTTATCTCCTTTAGCAAACTTCTTAGTATAGCATGACTAACATATGAGGATGTCGCAACGTACTCTACTTCACAAGTGGAAAGAGTAACAATAAGTTGTTTTTTCGACATTTAAGAGAATATCGTATCTTCAATGAAAAATACAAAGCCGGAAGTTCTTTTCCAGTCATCACAATCTCCATCTCAATCACTATCCGAATATCCAGCAACTTGAGAATTGTTAGAGTGAAAATAAAATAAGCCAAGATTTAGAGTACCTCAGATATAACGAACGATTCTCTTGGTCGCCTTCCAATGAGTCTCTTTAGATTCTTCCATGAACCTACTCACAAGACCGACTCCATATTGTTGATGCAGTTTGCACTAATAGTCAAACTCTGGTTTTGATGAATGACAAATAGGTTAAAGTTAAAGTATGTGCGATCTAACAAGTCTGTGGAGTTTGCAAGTTTCCAATCGGGGATGTTTGACTCCCGGTGTCTCGATCCGGGACGTTTGACTCCCGATGTCTCGATCCGGGATGTTTGATTTGTAACGCCCGCCCTTAACTACGCTTTAGGCGGCGCTACTTTTTTTTCTTTCATAACATGACATACATATCATAAAACCTAAACATACATACTTGAACATAGAAGATGTAATGCACATCTAAGCTTGAAATCAATTGCGGATAACTTCTAAAATGATAAGTTCTATAACATGGCATAGACTTGTACTAACTTAACTAGGCATGACATATCATATCAATAGTAGAAAAAAAAACATTCTTTAGCATACCTCAGAAGAAACTTCACTAACATAAACTATTTAACACAGCTTACTAAATAGCTTATTGATGGGTACTTGTCAATATTCATAAAGTAGTCTAGTACTTCCTAGCATCACATGTCAGTTTAGGTTGCATAATAAAAACAGTAGAATTCAAGCATCTCCCAGTAACACATCTAAATAATACAAAAGTAACAGTAAGGCGTAGTTCCGTTCTTCCTCTTCCTCCCAGTCACTACACACCTCTTCCTCGGCCCCTCCTGCTGCGTCCATCAAGCTAAATCCTCTGCAGTATAAGGAAAAACACTATAAGCAATAGCTTAGTAAGTTCCTTTCCTACTCACAAAAACCATGCATCAAATTATGAATGTATAATAGGCGTACCTTCGTAACATGATCCTAAAATGAGCATGTCACTACAGTCTATCATCAATGTCATATCATACAAGTCAACATATCATAAGTGTAGGCATGTCATGGGCATTTCATAAGCATAATCATAAGCATCATGTCAAGTCAACCTAAACATAGTCATGTCATGGCATATCAAACAAACCTAAACATATTACGGACATCGTCATAAACATAAACATCATGAACACAACATGTCCTATCATATCATCACATCATATCATATCATCATAAGAACAACATATCATATCATCATAAGAACAACATATCATATCATCATAAGAACAACATATCATATCATCATATCATGAATACCTATATATCATATCATATCAGAAATAGAAACATATCATGATCAAGCATTCACTTATAATGTTTTGAAAACTTGTATACATATATATACTTGAAAATAATAATCAACTTGCATTTGGGCCCTGGCTAAGTACCAACATGACTGTGCGCGTTCCCTAATGGAAT
>JBAMIE010000022.1:7094448-7112059 GCA_037177295.1 Kaempferia parviflora | reverse complement strand
CGGCATCCTAAATTTGACAAGGATTTGTTCAACGACTGGTCGAGTTACATGGATGGAGATCTTATAGATGATTTTTAAAATTCTAAAATTCTATTTCCAAGTAATATTTCTAACAAGGGAACATCACACGACTAATTTTATTTTTCAATTTTATATATATATATGAATTAGCTAATGGAAATGATACTACGTGCAAACGTAACTCCTATGATAGGTCTGATGTGAATCTCAGTTAAGATTGAGACATTATCGTTACATATTTATTTGATGACTATATTTGATTTTCTAATTTACTCTATTTGAATGAGTGTGGGGCAGTCGCGGAGGACTGTAAGGTGATGGATTTCACTAACTTTTTACAGCATATGATAAATCAGATATCAAGTTGGATTGGCTCTTATCGGATTGGCTATTATTAGGTCTGTTGTTGTCGAGTCAGTTATTGTTGGGTCAGCTATTATTGAGTTAGCCTCTGCCGATTCAATTCTTGGCGAATTGAGCGAACAAAGGCTATGTTTGGTGAGAGGTAATCAGCCTTGCAATGCAATCAAAATTACATTATAATATTGATTACTTTGTTTGGTACAATTTTAAAATTGTAATGTAATATAATCTGGATTTAAAAAATAATAAAGTTTTGTAATGTAGATTACAGTGCTAATGACATGTAATCCTATTACATTCCAAATTCAATATTTAACTAAAATTTAAATGTCAAATATACCCTTAGTCAATTTTCTTCACCAACGGATCATCGTCGCCGCTAGTCGGCCACAGCTCCCCACGGCCAACCACCCACCGCCGCCGCCCCCACCTTCCGCCGACAGAGGTCGTATGATATTTTTATCATTTTATAATAATATAAATTGCATTCCTTATAAAAATGAATAGATATCAAATAAAAGAATATAATCACCCTTTAATAAAAGATTACATACATAATATATAACTCTTTTACCAAATATAATAATAAAATATTAATTACATTACATTATCTCTAATCAAATATAACCAAAAGACTTCAAGACCCTCTGAGAACACGTCCAATTTCGACAAAGGCCTCCGACGATGACAAATGCTATTGAAGAATTAAGAACACTGAAAATAATTAGAAGGGAGGCTAAGATGAACCTTGACGAAACCTCTCCAGTGCTCCTTTCAGGCTCTGACAAAGAGAATTGTGAAAAGAAAAGTAGATTAGTAGAGAAAATGTCATGTGTACGTGCATACCAGCACCTGCGGAGCAAGCATCTTTTTATATGATCTTAGGAGAGTGATGAAAGATTTAGTAATGGGTGGAGCCAAGGATAATAAAGACAGCCAAAAATGAGAAGCTCAGAAAGATTTGGTAATACAACGAAAAGAATTTCGAAGGAGGATTTGTAGGAAAGATTATGTTTAGGCAACCGATTAATAAGATAGATTGTTGTGGCTAAGGCAAATGGCCAAAACTCGGTAGGCACAGAGGCATGGTGGAGAGGCATAAGACCGATTTCGACAACATAGCGGTGGTAATGTTTAGAGAAGTGATTATGCTCAGAGTGTGCGAAGGGGTGGTCAGGTGAGAAATTCCATGCAAATTAAGAAATTCTTTCAGTGCAAGGAATTCACCACCATTGTTAGTGTACAGAGTGATAATATGACGGTTAAACTATTTCTCCACAAGAGATTTAAAGCAACAAAAAACATGAAGGACATCTGATTTGTGTTTTAAAGGGTATTACCAGATATATTTACTGTAGTGGTCAATAACAATAACTAAACCTTATTCCACTAGGTTAGGTAGTCTCTATGGATTCTTTTACGCTATTGAACTCTATTCCCTACAATATCATCATCTATACTTAAATAAATTTTATCTTATTTTACTGTTACTGACCAAGTCTTTTTTTATTTTTCTCTTCCTCATTTGATGTGCTTGTTGTCCTTGTTTTGGTCAACAAATATAATATGATATTTATAACCATCACAGGATAGAACCAAAGAAGTCTAAACATCATAAAAAATTAGATCAAGTGGAAATTGTGAAACAAGAGAAGAGTCATAAAATGGTAACTTGTGAATTTTATTGCACTGGCAAGAATTGTAATTAAAACAATGCAACAGAGAAGTAAAAGACGACAATGACTTAGACGTAACTAACTAATGTAAGACTCAATCAGATGGGTAACCAAGACGACTGTGTCAAATAGGCAGTGACATGATAGAGGAAGAAAGAGCTAGTGGTGAAGAAGGCATGGAGACAAGCCAGGAGTAGACACCGCCTTTAAGTGGACCCTAATGGAGGATTACCCTGGTGTGTGGATCCTTCACCTGAAAAATCGAGCAAGAAAAAATAACAATGATATCAGTAGATTTACAGAGTTGAGAAACAGACAAAAGATTCTTATTGATTGAGGGAACATAGAGGATGTGAGGGAACTTCAACGAATATGAAGTAGTGGATGGTAAGAGACAAACTGTGTGAGTGATGGGAAGGTTAACACCGTCACTAACAATGACACCATCAAAGCCAACTTTTGGAGTCTGCATGGAGAGATTGACGAGATCAGAAGTAACATGATAAGGGGCGCTAGAATCAAGAATCTAGTTAGACTGAGAAAGCTGCACTGGTGAGTAAGCAACGACATGGAAAGTAGACGGTTCAGAGATAAAGCGAGGATGCAGAGAATGGGGTGCAGAGGCAGTATTCGGCATATACTAAAA
Source organism: Kaempferia parviflora (assembly GCA_037177295.1). Taxonomy (NCBI): domain Eukaryota; kingdom Viridiplantae; phylum Streptophyta; class Magnoliopsida; order Zingiberales; family Zingiberaceae; genus Kaempferia; species Kaempferia parviflora. The sequence continues at coordinate 7,109,353 of JBAMIE010000022.1, read as the reverse complement.
ATTTGGGCAGTGCATAGCAAAGTGGCCTTAACAACTGCAAAGTTGATAATGCCCGAGATATAGGCAGGGTGCACGCTAGCCCGGAGGCAATTGGTGCAGCTATTGTTGTTCCCGAGAGAGCGTGAAGTCGGAGTAGTGCGTGGCGGTGGGCTGGCATTGGTGCGGGTGCGGGTGTTGACCGACGATAGGGACCAATAGATTGGGCAAAACGATGAGTGGTTGCCAGAAGAGTGACTTGAGTATCCCGACGAGTAGTGAGATAAGCTTCATGATTGAGGAGCTTTTCATGTAACTCCTTAAATGAGATGATATTGTCCTGGGCCTGAATGGCATGAGCAAGCTACTTATAGTCATCATCCAGGCCGTGGAAAACATTGATGGTGAGATCTTCACCGTCAATGGGTTCATTCATGAGAGTGAGTTCATCAGCCTTTGATTTGATAAATTACATATACTCAATGATGGATAGAACCTTGGACCAGATTGTGAAGCTGTGTTTTCAGTTGCTTGATGGGCCATGAGAGGGTTTGCCATAGGTGAGAGAAAGAGTGTTCCAGGCTTCGACAGGTGTGCGAGCAGTCGCAATAAACGGGATCAAGAACAAAGATAGTGATCTAATGATGACATTAATATGAGTTGATCCTGGCCAATCGATAACCGGGATTAGCCGTATGAACATTAGAGATAGTGTTGAATTTGGACGGACATGGATGGGAGCCATCAACAAATCTAAGCAGATCATGACCAGTGAGGAGGATCGTGAATTGCAAACACCATGAGAGATAATTGGAGGAGGTGAGCTTCAAGGGCGCATGAGTAACAGTGTTGGGGGATATCAAAAGAGTAAGGAAAACAGCAGGAGTGGAGGAGGTCATAGGGTCATCCGAAAAAAATAGTAGGGGCAGCGACAACAGATAGCTAGGGTTAGGTTTAGTAGCATGAGCCAGGTGCTCTGATACCATGTAGAAACTATTGAGAGAATATATAATTTTATATATCTCAAGAATGAAAACGAGACAAGTTTATATATAAAATATAAACCTAAGACATATAAGGAATTATACGAGATAAAGGAAACATAATGTATAAAATATCTAAAAGATAATGCACAATAATAGAAGATACATTCCAATAGTTTATCCTGGAGGACGTGGACAACGTAAACATCCATCTCAGAACACATGGAGAACGTGAAGGTATAGCCACAACTCTAAAAAAGATCGCTCACTCCTACAAACGTAGGTACCCACACATTACCACCTGAACTCCTCTATGACTCCATCTCTTTCATCTTCTCCTAGCCTTTATCCTAACTTGAGCTTTGGAACGGTCACGCTAAGTTCAACCTCGGCCCACCCACCCAACAAACGCACATCGGGTCACTTGTAATTTTCTCCATGACAATTGTTTTTTGCTGACTCACTAGATCGCAATCTCAGGGAAGAACAATTATTGTTCTAATCTAAGGCTGAAGAAGTGTGAACCATTGGTAAGATGTCTTTGAGATTAATGTGTTCCATTGATTTGGCGGTGAGTGAGCTCTATGAGTTTGCAAAATTGAACAAGAGTTAGAATGAAGCCCAAGGTGAACTTTAGAGTAGTCACTCTGACGCTCAAGTAAGGCTTTTGGGAACAAACAAGGAGAAAGGAGTCAAAGGTAGAAGAAAAGTTTGGATTTCTTGTGCACATATATGTTACCTGCGGGAGTAAACCTTCATTTATACTACCTCTTGGCGGGAAAAACGTTGACCACGTTCCCCACGAAGTTATGTTTTGAATGAAGGAATGTCACGTCACTTGCCCCCACATAATCACGTTAGGGTTGAGGGGGGATTTAGTCACATGGGTCTCTTCTACTGGGCTAGAGGAGGGATTGAGAATCAGGAACCAGAGAGGCCGAGTCTTGAGGAGTCAAGAATGGCTGAGTTCGAAGGAGTCGAGTCTAATTCGGGCACACACTTGCCGTGGGTGGTCGTGGGCTCAATTTTATTTGGTTTAGGTGTGTTTTGACTTAGCTTACCTTTCTTGACCTCTGACTTCGACCTCCACAAGTCCATTAACATTGACACGTGGCCTCTAGGCTCTAGCTATCCTCCATATCAACTACAATATAATATACAATTAAAAACATCATTGATCTCAATTATATCTTCGTGTCATCGTAGACAATCAAAACTTTACTAAGGAATTGCTGTATTTCTATCTTGGGATTTATTCTATTTTGTGGTCGACAAGTCTTCGAGATGCTGATGCTCGTTTAGAAGCAAAAATACTTATTTTGATTCGTGGGCCAGATACAAATATGGCTAAGGTCCATTAATTGTACGGACGATCAGTCTGTTCCAAGTAGGAATTTTTTAGGAAAAAAATAATTAAAAAATATAAGAAATCAAAAGGCCATTTAAAAAAGTAAATTACCCTAAAAAAAATTTATTACACTCGTGTAAAATTTTCTAACTTCAACTCCCTAATACATTTATTTAATTACTCTCATTTATTTAAAATGCGATATAATTTATTCTAAATTAAACATCATTTAACTATAATATAATTTATTATTATTATTATTATTATTATTATTATTATTATTAATTAGCAACTATGATCTATCAGGAATCAATCGACAATCAATCAATTTATCGTGAGGAAATAGAAATTCTTATTAATTTTTTATAGGTACAAAAAGTCTAAAATGAGCATGACTCTTTCTACCTCACCAATCAATCAATTAGAATTAAGTATATTTTCTATCCAATTGAGCACGACTTTTTTCTGCCTTACCAATCAATTGGGAGTCATACTAATCGATTGGTTTAGGCTGAATCGATTAGGTTTAAATCAATTGATTGGTATAAGCTTTCAATCGATTGGTCAGACGTAAAAAAAGTCGTGCTCAATTTGAATATATATATATATATATATATATATATATATATATTCTAGTTTATATAGGCTAAATTTAAAAATAATTATATCTTATTTTAAATAAATAAGGATAATTAAAGAAATTAGTATACATTAGAGAGTTAAATAGAGAAATATTCATATGTAAAGAGTATAAACACATTACACAGAAACGAAAATTTACCCAGAGAGTTTAGCACAATTTCTCTCATAAAAAATGACACATTCTAGTACAGCACTATTATATATAGTAGAAAGTGATTTATTCATCCAGCACCCATCAACCCATTAGCCCAACACTATTATAGTAATATATATAGTTGATATCCTGTTGTGCCTATGTGCGGATAACTTTTCTATTTTTTTATTTTTTTTAAATTTAATTAAAAAATAATATTTTTAAAATATAAATCTTAAATACATAACCATATTTTAAAATTTTTATTTTTTATTTTTTAACTTAACATCATAATCTAATTAGGAAACATAAATTGTAAGTATAAAATTTTAAAATTTTACTGTTTAAATTCTATAACCCAATTAGGAAGTTTGAATCTAGAAGTAAAGATTTTTTTTTAAAAAAATTACTTCTAGATTTAAGGGAGGTGTATTCAATATTGGATTTTAAATTACTTTCAATGACTTTTGTAAATTTTAAAATCTAGGTGTATTCAATCTAGACTTTTATAAACTCCATAAAAATTTAGTGGTGTCCAAATTAGATTTTTATAGAGTTTTAAAAAGTCATGTGGTATTGAAACTTGACTTTTTAAAACTTTATGAAAATCTTTTGGTATCCAAACTTTTAATAGATTTTTATGGATTCTTTTAAAATCCTTTGGATATAAACTTTAAACCTTGGTAAACTTAAAAAATTAAAAGAAAAAGTCATCTATTCATCCCTGAGATTTCTATGGACTTCTAACTTTACACGTCTCTTTTTTTTCGACCGTCGTCGCCTCTCTTTTCTCTTCCTCCACGGTTCTGCCTCTTCCTTGTTCCTAGATCAACCTCCTTTATCGTTGAATCTGAGCTTCATCTACTAATCAAGCCCTCTCTTTTCGTTTCCTCGACTCTTCTTCAATCTCTCTCTCGCAAGCAGGTGAACACCTATTGGGATTGCATCACGTGGCTTTATTGTTTTGGTTCATCCAGAAGAAATCACAACGCTTTGTATTTTTTTTAATCTTTTGCCGGAAGCATCCAAACTACCTTTTGATTATTGTGTAATCGTCGATTTGTATGTGCGTATTTTGTTTATGGGCATATTTTATTTGTATGCGTGATGGTAAAAATTAATCTTTTCTCATGTTTTTCTTTTTCGTCAATTGGATAAATTTTTGGTGTGCGATATGGGATACCCAATTTTTCTTCTCGTCGTGTAGTAGATACAACCACAAGTCATTATTTGGTTGACGTAGAAGTCCTGTAAAAGTAGTTTATTGCCTTCCTGTAAAAATTACTTGTTGTACTTTATCATTGATCATGTGGTTGTTTACACTGTTAAAGTTGACAACATGTATTTTAAATTATTGCTATATGTCTTAATAATTCTTTTTCGCCTTTATTTGTCTAAAATATCTGAATTGATGCAATGTTTATCTCAATATTAATTAATTATTTGATATTGTCTAAAAAGTATTGATTAATTAATTCCTGTAGAAATTCCACTTTTATTTTTTTCCCGAATATTGTTTTCATAATTTTATTTTCAAATAAAAAAATATATGAGAATACTATTTTTATTCACGGTAGCTATATTTGACGAGAGTGTTAATGACTGATAAGATATTATTAAATTATAAAATTCACAAGTTTCATTGAAAAATTTTACAAATGTCTATAGAAATCTTTATAAAAAAGTTTACATAACTCTATGGAATTCTTTTCACAACTCTGTGCAATTCTATTAAGAGTCAATAACAATCTATCAACTCCATAAAAATCTATCATTAAAAAAAATCAATGAAAGTCGTTAAATCTCTTGATTGGATACACAAAAATAAACAAATGGAAAACGCAAAAAAAAATGAAAATATATAAAAAAATAGATAATTAGGAGAGAAAAATATAAGGGAAGAAAAAAAAAGATAATCATACATAATCAAAGCTTATAAATCAAATAAACTAAACTCATTTTATTTTAGTCTACTATCAAACTCATTCTTATTTTTATTCTTGTATCCCAAACCAAATATCACATAAATACGTTTTAAAAGACTTTTGGAGTCATTAAATGCAAATCGTGATTCAGTTCAAGGGGCATGCAGATAAGGATTTGAATCTTGGTAAAGTTAAGAAAAAAGTTCTCCTCGTACTAGCAAATTATAACTTCCTGATAGATAGTCCTGGAGATGTGGAGCTGATTGTGTGGAGTTGGAAATGACGACTTTTTTTGGTTTTTTTTTTTTTTTTGTCGGATATTATAGAAAGAAGTCAATTTGCTGAAGGAAGAGAGAGAGAGAGAGGAGTAGAGTGTGGGGATGGTGATCTAAGAATCTTGCTGGCTTTGAATAATCTTGTGGAGCAGAATTAGCCATCAATTCCTGAGCTGCCTGTTACACTCAGGCCATTCCTCCTTTTTCTGCTGGGAAGAAGCAGTCTGTCGGAATGAATCTGGTTCAGCGACAATGACCCAGAAGACAGAATTAACTAGAGGATGAAGTAGTTGCACTGCTCCTTAAGCTCAGTAAATGCCAACAAAGACATCAATAGATAGATTTGCATGGCTTATTCTCCTTTCTTGGCTATAGTTCGAACTCAATTTAACTTGTTCAGCTCGCTCAGCTCAACTTGACCTGTTCCAAAGACTTTGATAGGAAATTCTTGCTTTAGCAGAATCAAAGCGAAGTTTTCTTAGGTATCCAATGAGACAATCAGGCCGATGTTACGCGAACAGATTGAACTTGCTTGCAAAGAGAGCTTCGCGAATTGTAAGATCTGAAGTGATGACAAATTAATTAGGTTCCAGAGATGATGCTCTAAATTATACTAAAAATTCTCTGATGAATGTTGATTTAGGATTAGATTTTACTACTGAATATAACAAATATTCTACAATATTCAGACATCAGAAGTAAGAACTCGGAGCAATTGGTATAATAAAACTGTCATCCTCGCAATAGCTGAATTGTGAATATAAAATCCATGTGAACAAGATTGGATAAGACGCAATTTTTTGACCAAAATGCATAGTGATGGATATCCTGCAAAATTGTTCCATTGATCAAGAGAAGGATGCAAAACAAGCCATTGGATTGAGTTAGGGATGATGAAACATCATCAGCAGAACCAGGCAATTTGACCTTAATTAATGTTAGATGTCCTGCAAACAGCAAATTCGAGTGGTTAGCTTAGAGTTATTATATAATCAACACAATCAGTTAGGTAAATTGGAGTCGACTGGTAATCTGATAACAAGGAACAAACTTAGACCATAGCTGATGTAACTAATCTCTCAAGTGACAAAGATAATACGTAACTATGAATAAACAAGAAGAAAGCACTCTAGAAAAGATCAAACAAAGACCAATTTCACTGTGCTTAAGGATAAGTCGATCATTAATTTTGCTCTAAACGACAATTAATCAAACAATACAAGTGCATCCAAAATAATGTACACAAACTAGAGGCACTAGGAACAGGCAACGCACCTTGCAGCCTACAATCAAGAACTGGAAGAGCTGAATTCCCATATTGGCTGAAATTTTCATGGGACAAGAGTTTGGCTTTTTGTCTTCATGCTTTCTTTTCAATCAACCAATTGCACATCTCGAGGAGCTGATAACTTCACAGCAGATGGATTGTGATTATGGAAAAGAGTCAATACGATGGTTCAAAATGTATTTTTTCTGAATCATGCAGGAATATTTCCTAATTCTTCCAACAAGAAAGATCTGAAACAATGTCATGATCTCTTGAATTTGGAGAAGTAAACTTCTGAATAAGTTGTGAGGAATGCATTGCAACTACAAATTCCAACTGATGTTGCTAAATGACTTGCTCTTCAAAGTTCAAGTTCGAGCAGTTGCTGCGGTATTGGTATAAAATGCCCCTCAAAATGCATCTTATGTCTCACATAAAGCTCAAAAGGAAATTATTTCTGTTGCTCCAAACAATGTGCAAAAAATTATTCAAGACTCAATTAGGCATAGTTAGATGGAACATTAATATTTTAAAATATAATAAATTGATTAAGTATAGAACACCACTAACAATCCGTTGTAGTCTAGTTGGTTAGGATACTCGGCTCTCACCCGAGAGACCCGGGTTCGAGTCCCGACAACGGAATTATTTTTTGGTAGATTATAATCTTTTTCTTCCGATAAATTAAAATTGGTTTTTTGAGAAAATTATGCCACCGACCAACGTGCCAATCTGAAGGAGAGTGCAATTAAGGGGGATTATTAATAATCCCTTAGATTTGGTGAGTGGGTGCTTTGAAGGGTTTCTTCGCCATTTTGGTTATATTTTTAGTAAAGTGTACGAAATCTTTGGATAATTATCAAAAACAAAATATATATAACTTCAAGACAATGGTGCAACAACATAGTGTATAATAATGGATAACAAAACAATCTGTGTTATATTTTTTTAAAAAATTAATTTAAAATACTCTAAGTATAGATTCTAAATTATTATAATTTTTAAAAAAAAAATTGTCAAAAAATAAAAAACAAGGGAGAGAAAAATACACATATAAGAGTAGAGATTTTCTTCCTCTACCGTTTTCTCCTATTTCTACCTTCTTAAGTCTATCTTCTTAAGTCCTAATCTTCTGAAATTTACTTTTGCTCACCCTCAGATCCACGCCGACAACCACCACCTGCCAATTTCCCAATTTCGTTATTGTGATTTCCAACGTCATTGTCATCGCATCATCACTTCGCCACCATTACGCTGTCGCACTTTTGCTCACTCTTAAATGACTCATTTTTTTACACTAGACCCTTCAAAGTCTAGGACTGACCCTAAATTCAGTCCAGGTTCGATAAATTAATGAATAAATTTTTCTTAATAGACTGTTAATCTAAGAATACTAGGTTGATAGACCGTCCACTGTGAACACCTCCAGATTTACTTTAATTGTTAGTGAAAAAATTTTATAAGGTCAAATTAATCACTCTCAAAATTAGTCAACATAAATTGAATAAAGCCAATTGAAACAAAAATGATCTACCCAATAATTCATATGCTAAAATTTCAACTTATTCCTTATACAAACAATTTTTATCATAATTTTAAATTGAAACCGTATTGCATGATACGATAAAAAAATATCAAATTACCTAACTCCTATTTTATTTTAGTAAAGGGAATAAGCGCTCCTCACCGTCCGTTTGTATGGTATGTGAGACCGTCAAATTCATTAGGGGTAGAAGGGTCTTTTTCGATAGCATGGATCCGTCTGGAATTGATTGCCTGACCTCTATTCTAATGTCTATAATAAAATATAATTGATTTGAATTGTTTCTTAAGAAATGCACGATGAATTATAATCGCGTGATGAAGTGGTTCTACATGAGGATTGTTTTTAGTTAAAAACAAGGACAGAAAATTGATGCGGCTAATAGAAATTTAATGTCCTACCTACAAACACGAAAGAAAGAAGATGATAACAAACACGTAGAATTCACTCAATTAAACCGGAACCTTTCCAACCTACAATTGCAAAAGAATTAACGGATGCACCCTCCCAAACAACTAACAAACACATCTATTATTCAACCAAAAAGAGACATTACGAGAATGAAACAAAGCAAATTGCATTAACTAAAATAGAAACAATGTAAGGGAAATTGAATCATGTTCCATGCAAACAAGCTAAATGAAACCAAATGGAGGATTAACGCAATTCTTGTTCGGATGTGCTCAAATCTATAGAGAACCAACATCAAAGGACACTGGATAGATGGATGGCTGTGGATGGAGTTTTGGAATCCCAAACCTCTAGTGAAGAAAGATCGCCAGCAGTAGTAAGGAATGAAGGAGATGATGACATGAATCCCTGGTCATCTCTGAAAGTACCCCAAGTGGTTGAGTGACAGTTTTAATGAGAGTTTAACATAGATTTAGACTTTATAGATCTAATCTATACGTGTAAGTGTGCATGGGCTTAAGAAAACATACATGTACCTGATGGTTGAGTATCGAAGACGTAGAAGACGCAGGCTAGCAATAAAAAATGGCACCGGAAAAGGAGCCGACGAGCTTAGTTCATCCGAGGTATAAGAGTTGCGGAAGAGTACTTCGGTGAAATGTGAAGGACGCAAGGGATGCATCTGAGGGACGAGAAGCCGGGAGGAAGAGTACTGCTCGAGAAGACCAAAATTGAGTTGGGGTGGGTTCAATTCCAGGATGCAATCACCCAGACCAATGGAGAAGAAAATGGTCAACTCTGCAAGTTGACCATTCCAGGTTCTCGGAGATATTCCAAGCGCCCGGACCGGGTAGCCACGGCAATATAGGAGCCCTAATCCATGCCAAAATGGATCAGGACAGTGTCCACGTCAGTAGATTCTAGGCGCTCATATTGCTTCTAGGCGCCCAGAATGCCTAAAGTCATCCCGAGCCATTGAGAGGACCGTTGTTGAGTGGATCAAGGTCGACAAGTCTAGGTGCCTGGACTGCTTCCAGGCGTCTAGAAGGTGCCACATCAATAAACGGTCACATCGATGACGAAGGCTATAAAAAGAGGATTGAGGCTCGTAGTTAGATACAATAAACTCGTTTAACTTTTTGTATTCAGTTCTTTACTTTCGTCTAGTGCTCAACTACTATAATGCGCTTTTCCTCCTTGAACTATTGTTCGAAGAAGGAGATCTTACTAGTACTTTTTCATAGTCTTGATTAACAACATAAGGGTTATGACCAAGCAAATTCGAGTCTCTTACTTTTATGTTTATGTTATTTTCATATTAAGGTGTGTGTGTTCTTGATAGTTCGTTAGCAAGAGAAATATTAATTTTAATTACAGGTATGTTATTCATCCCTCCCCTCTAGCGATTCAAACCGCTTCAACAACACCAACAGTCTCTTCTCCTTGATGGATGAAGGGAGATGTGTTGGAGTAATCATTGTACCATAGGCTTTGACATTTGGGCAAAAGGTTTAAGTTAGGATTTGCATCTATATTTGATATGCGTTATTGAGTGTACAGGTAATATGTGCAAAGAAAAGTCCAAGTGTAACATAGCAAGTTTGAAGTCCGGGAGGTGAGAAGCCTTTTGGTAGGAAGATACAATAATAATGACAAGGCTGAAGGAAGCTCCTTAAGGCAAGGCATGATCATGAAGGAAGGGAAACACCTAGGAGCGTAAGGCTAATGGAGGAGGTTAGAAGGCAAGGTAGAACTTGGAAAAGCAAATTAAGGTTTTTATCAGTCGCCTGCTATAGTCATCAGTCGACTGGGAAGCGAATAAAATGTTCTGTTCGCTCAGCCCATAAACATCAGTCTACTAACCAGTTGATTGGTAGGTTACCGTTGGGATTGATGGCATACAGAATCCCAGAAAATCTCGGTTGCAACAGTAGCCCTTACTTAAAAGTAGTCAACTGACATGTTCATCAGTCGATTGGTACTCGAGATTTGAGTGTCTCAATATAAACGCCTTAGAACTTGAAGAGATATAATAGCACTTACTTGATTCATCTGTTAAACTCTCCAAGTGATCCAAGAAGCTCAAAAAAGTCTCATTCTCTCTTCTTCCTATGCCCTAATTTCATCTTGTAAGAAGAAGAGAGGATCTCTTGGTGCAAAGGTTTCTCCACCTTCATGCTTGATTTGAGAAAGAGAAGTTTATAGTTGAAGTATGATCATCGGTGTAAATTCTTAGATTAGTCACCTCTAGTAGGTGGAGACCAAGTAAATCTAAGAGTTAGTATTACATTTCCTTATATTTCATTTTAGCTTTCTATTGCTTTTATTTCCACTAACAAGTTGTAGGAAGAAATTCAAAAAAGACTATATATTCACCCCACTCTAGCCTATTGATCAAGGGCCAACAAGATGGAGTGGAGCTAGGAATCTCAAAGCTCCGTGGATGAAGATGGAGTGCACGGAGTCCTTCGATGGAGAAGGGAATCCCCTTCTCTTGAAGGACAGGTGGTATCCCTCCGGCCTAGCATGGATGATGAATTGCTGCTCGAGGATAGAGATCCACCCGTGGAAGAGTTGAGGAAGAAGATGGGGATAGTGCTTCCAACGAAGGCTTCTCAAAATTGGGAATCTTGTCTTCCACAAAATCCCAACTTTATACCATGCGCGACACGGCCCGGCAATGTAAGGGGACACAACCGAACCATGCATGCTCCCTACTGAAAATGCTCCCAAGAATGGTTGACACTCATTTCGGTGTCCTACAAAATAAAATGCACTCACATTGAAGAAACAATATACTATCAATTTGGATGGAACTGAAATAAAGCCCACAATACACTTTTGCTCGTCAAACATGATATGAATATAAATTTAAACACACGAGTAGATTAAAATGTGAGCGCAACATCCGTCTCTAATACTGAGATTGTAATAATACTAGTTCTATGAATGTTTTAAAGATCGTAATCCTTAGTATCTCATCTACTAATTAGCTATATCCTTCATATTAAAATCTGGTGTCAATATTTTCTTGGTCGTCTTTATTATATTACAATCACTTCTCGTAATTAAAAACAAAAAATAAACCATTCACGTCCTTGCTCAATCCCATCCATAGTTATAAAAACTAATTTCTAATGATAAATTACTGAATCCAACAATTAATCCTTAGAGATCAATAAAAAATTTAATTTTAATTTCAGCATTATCAAACAAAGATTATCATTATTAATTCTTAAGAATGTGCATTAGAATCTATTATAGATATGGTGACGAGCTATAATACATGTACAACGACAAAGAGGATCCAATGCTGAAGAATACTCGTAGAGGAAAACTTTCCTGCAGCATCTTATAATGTGTATTTATTCTCTCATCTCTTAAGGATCTAATGCTTCTACATGTGACACCTTCCCTCTCCAGCACTTGTGTTTCATCTTAAAACTTGGATATTTCAGACATGCTTGTGTTCTGATCAGGCACTCAGTAAGAAAACCCAAGTTCGTCCGAGTGCCTCCGGACCACGCTTGCCCTTTGCACTAGCCGTACTAGTTGCTGGACAACCTCTGACATCGGGGGGCGGAATTCCGGCTCGGGCTGTCAATACAAAACATAAAATACTGACTTTAGCTTTGAGGTTTTGAGCATCTCTAATACTTGAAAGCAGGAAATGAACTCGCGCCTATTGCACCAAATCAAAGGACTAGCTAGCGAGGATTTGTAAAGGAAAGACAACTCAAATCAGTATGTGTTATGTGATTTGATCGACTGATTTTTTATTTTTATTTCATTTAGGGAATCAAGAACTAACTAGTAGAGTACCTGAACACATAGTGCGATTATGTCTGCAAAACGGGAGAGTGATTTTGCTGGGTACATTCCGTTCAATGCAGGATCGACCATCTTGGACAATGCATCGATATCATGAAGTTGAGGAGATGCCCATCTGACTAGAGATTGTTCTGACCTTGCTCTAGAACTAAAGTATGTGCAAGCAAATAGAAAAAGAAAGAACAAAAAACAGAAAATCTAAGTTGAATATGAGAATGTATGTCGAAGAGTAAACCTATCCAGTGGCTTCCGACCAGTCAGCAGCTCTAACATCACGACGCCGAAGCTATATACATCACTCTTTATGGTATACACTCCTGACATTGCAAATTCTGGAGCACTGTAACCAAATGAGCCAGCTACCTCGGTTGAAACCTATAGAGTGAAAATGCAATGATTTCAAAGATAAACTAAATGATCAATATCGTTGGCATATAACAAATTTAGATAGCTTTTTTGAGTGCCTGTCTCTCTGTGTTTGGCCTTAGTGCAGCTAGACAACAGTCCGATAAGTGAGGATTGAGTTCTTCATCGAGTAGAATATTTGAAGACTTGAAGTTTCTGTGTACAACAGCAGGCAAGCATACTTCATGCAGGTACCTGTGTATAATTCACAATGCAGATAAATTTATGCATCTGAATAAAGAGGGAGAATTTCAAACCATATACTATGCTTACTCTAGTGCTTTGGCGGTGCCAAGCGCCACTCTTATGCGTGCATTCCAGGATAATATCTTGCTGCTGAAATCAGTGAAGTGCAACTTGTCGTGCAGGGTTCCATTTCCAATATACTCATAAACCAAAAGCCGCTGCCCATATTCGATACAGTAGCCTGAAAGTATAACAATGTTTGGGTGCCGAAGCCTTGACATAGTTGAAATAGCCTCAAGGAAGTTATCTTCCTCCTGTAAGGATATTGCCACACTGTCTATTTTTTTAACTGCCAAAACCTGGGAAGAAAACAAGCTGAGATACTTGCAATGGATGATTTATCTACAAATCAATTAATAAGAAGCGGGATGCATTTCAACTTGATGACGAAAACCAATAATTTCAGGGAATATGAAACATTAACTAGCAAAAAAGAGCAAACTTTTCTCATTATAGGAATCATAGAAAAAGTACAGTTTACTAGTTACATTATCAAAGTTTCAGGACAGAAAATTCAAAGAGCTGTGTTAGTTGAATCATGAAAAGCATAAAAAAAAATCATATTCCAAGGACTTATAAGAATATCTCATTGATTTGATCTTATGCCTCCTGCATGAATCAAAAATTATTTGCCCTTTTGTAGACTATTGAGTAATTGCCCTTGATATGTTTTAATAGTTTGTACTTTGTAGAAGTTCCAAAATAAAAGATGAGAGAGATTTGTCACAAAGTAGATGGAAGATCACCTTTCCATTAGGAAGCTCTGCTCTGTAAACCCGACCAAAGGAGCCTTCACCAACAAGAAAATCCTGACTAAAGCTATTTGTTGCTAGCTGAAGAGAAGCAACTGTATATGGTGTTGCGGTTATAGGAACTTTTGGACGCTTGCTAGCTCCACTCTTCTCGTGCGCCTTCTCAACTATCACAGTGTCAGCAATAGGTTTTGGAGTAGTATTAGAACTTTTCAGCTTCTGCTCTTGCATCTCCTTTGCAATCACTAGTTAAGTAATGTTCACAGAGAGTATTGCATAGTTATACTATTCAATATATAACATAGCACATAGACCTAAACAAAAATAAATCAGTGATCCAAGCAGAATCACCTGGTTCTTAGCATATGAGAACCAATATACTTTTCTTCTCTAAATATGAGAAAGGGAGTAACCTGTATTTGTAGCAACAACAGCAGGCCTTCCATGATCATTTGCATTATTTGCACTGATATCTTCACTCATGTGGACTTTGTGAAGGCATAATACAAGGGCGAGTATTATGCAAAGTAGACCAAGTATGGAGCCTATAACTATCCCTATTAACGAGCCTGTAGTCAATCTCTTGTGATCACTCACATGATCTTGAGGTAATGACCTCTGTGGTGGATGCCGAGAAGCTTGACTACTATTATGCACCCTGTGTGGCCTACTTGGAGGCGGTGGCATGTATAGTGGTGGAGGTGGAGCCGGATTATTGGAAAATGAATTACCTCCAAGTCTATGTATGAGATTGCAAACATAAATAAAAAAAACAATGGAAGTGAAATATTTAGAATGACATCGTGATATGGTAAACTCACTCAAGATTTTGAATAGAGCTGAACTCAGGAGGTATCGATCCAGTAAAATGGTTAGCCGCAATGTTTCTGTAATACGAGTATGAGACTGATGTATACAGAATTGAGAATATGAAACTTGCAGAAAGTAACTTACAGATTACTTAGGCTGAGATTTGCAAGAACATCAACTGGTCCTGTCAGTTGGTTGCTTTGTAAAAAACTGTAAATGAATCAAAATCAAAAAGAAAAAAAAGAGGAAAATGAGGATGCTTTTTCTTAGGTGCATTGCAACCAAAAATTGTGGCTTTTAGTTAGTGCACTTACAGACTAGAAAGGTTTGACAAATAGCCAAAGGAGTTTGGAATATC
>JBAMIE010000022.1:7071818-7082184 GCA_037177295.1 Kaempferia parviflora | reverse complement strand
TTCCCACAGACGGCGAATATTTTGTCTAATTTTTACACCATTTTTTAAATTCTAATTTCCAATTCCTTTTGATAGACCGATTAAGAATCGTTAGCTGTGTTACTCAGCTGGTAGAGTGCGTGATTTTTAATCACGTAGTCGTGGGTTCAATTCCCACTGACGGCGAATTTTTTGTCTAATTTTACATCATTTTTAAAACCCTAATTTCATGTCCATCTTGACCATCGTTCAATCAATTTATGAAACTTCCACTCAATTTAAATTTTTTTTTGGCTGAAATAATAATCCATGATTTATGGAGGAGGAATGAGGTGTGAGAAGTGTTGGATAGAAACTAAATAGAATAGTAATTCTTAAAAAGAAAACATTGATATTATTCAATATAATTAAAAGAAGAATAATTGGGATGCAATATTTAAAAAGATTGATCTCATTCAAAAGTCAAAATTAAAATTGGTTAGTATTGACAATATCTAATACAATTTAATGACTTCTTTTATGATTTACATGATTTGTAATTCTAATTTCATCCTTCAAACAAATATAGAGCTCAGCTATAGCAACTCAAGTTCTTTTATCACCAAAGTTTTCTTAAAATATTATATATATATATATATATATATAATAAAATGGGATGTTTTGAGAGTTTTCTACCATTTCAAAGATGACATGCACTTCAATACGAAATTCCACAATTCGATATTCAATTATTCCAATATTTCGAAAATTATGATTTTCGAAAAGTGAAATAGGTGAATGACGATGAAGAGGGGCCATTTGTTCTATACTTGTCATCAACTCGGGAAGAAAAACAGTAATTCATGTCTTCTATAATTAATCCTAAAGTTGCACTATTTTTTATTTAAAAGAAAAGAAATATAAAAGATTCTGCAGGGCAATGATGAGACTTTAAGAGATTTTTGGTGTAAATTTCAGCTACGGTAATTTCAGTGGTTTAGAAAATTAAAATTAGTCTTTATGTTAAATTTTAAAACATTACTTAATTAAGATACAACATCGACAAAACTGAGATATAACTAACGATTACTTACTCCACCTCCAAACTAGATTTTTCACTTAGTTAGTGGAGCAGTTGAAGTTAAGCGGCTACAAAGCTACAATCATGTTTCCCGCGCTTCCGACGCCGGTAAGGCGACAAAGCTCCATTAAGTTTTCTCACCCACTGTCACCGGTTTCAATTCCCTCAGCACCAAGCAATCCTCGTCTATAAATTACATCCATAGCATTCTTTTCTGTTCTCACTTTTGTTTTTCTTTCTGGTTCGTATCTGGATCCCAAGAATGAGTCACTACAGTCAGCCACAAGCAGCGGCGCCACCGCCACCGCCACCGCCACCGCCACCAGGGCAGACTTACCCTCAGCCGTATGCACCACCTGCTCAGCCCGAGCCAGATTATCCACCCAAGGGTTATGCTCCAGTAGAGACGCAAAGCCGAGGGGATGGCTTCTGGAGAGGATGGTACTTGTCGACTTAATTATCGTGAACTATAAATGAAACTCCAGTGATTCTCTTCAGCTACTAAATGCTTATGATTAAGCCATTGTGTCATCTTATTGCCTTCTTTTCTTGCTGTTTGTAGTTGTGCTGGACTCTGCTGCTGCTGCCTTCTTGATATGTGCTTCTGAGAACAGAGAACTCTTCTCTACATCCTTTTCAGCACGTTGAAGTTCTTGTTTAACTTGTGTAACAAAAAGTTGATTATCTCCTGTGTGTTGGGGACAGTCCTACTATATCAATGATCCATTCTAAAATATGGAAAGTTGAAAGTTCTACTCGAATTTTAAACAGTAATAACACATCTACAATATCAATGATCTTGAGAACAAACCTCCTTAGTACAAAATATGCATCTGCTAAAATAGATGTGATTGGTTACAAAATAAACAAACTTGATTTAGATAAGAAAGCAGCAGTAGGCAATTTGAATCCCTTGAAAACACTCAGTTCCCTAGACCTATTCATCATGTTTAATTTTCCAGTTATGAGCTGTTCGAGGTCCAGTAGAAATGCCTTTGTAGTATTGTGGCTGTAGATTTCCCTTATTCCATTCCTTCACGAAAGAAATGAAAATCTCTCTGGCTTTCTCAGAGGTCAGGTCCGAGAAATAGATCCCTCGCTTTTCCTTCAACCAGGTCGCAAACTCGTTGCTTTTTGAAAAGTAGTCATCCTTGGAGAGCTCTTCAAACTTTACTTGCCCAAGGAAAAAGAAGTTAATTAGAAGAGAAGAAGTGTTCCTTGAATTTAGGGACATGTAAGATTATAACTCTTAATCATGCTACTATAAAATATCCGATCCCAAATAATTATACTGAGAAAAAGTAATCAGTAATCAGCAATCAGCAGTTCTGCTTATAAATGCCCACATTATATTTTTATGTAATCATATGGAATTCACATTTTAGTTTAAAGATTCCATCAGATAAGGATTTCATAATCAATTTCACGAAAGAACAGAAACCTTTCGTAGTCAATATGTCATACATGAACCAAATCACATGATTTTCATACCAAAAATGAAGGTTCGAATAGTAAAATAATCTAGTTAAAGATCCTGTTGTACCATGTTACGGCTCACATAGATGATGAGAGAATCTCTCTATTAGCTTATCAGACCCACCATTGGCCCATGATGTTTAAGCCTAAGTTAATAGTAGCTAACCCAACTTCATTAGTCCACAAATCATACAGGACAAAATTGGACCATCACAATTTCTTCTACTCAAGGTTTACATCCTTGTCACATGTCAAGCCCAACACATCAGATATATAACCCTTTTCAACTCCTCACTATGTCAAAGATTAGGAATACCAATTGTCACAATCTCCTAGAATGAGAGAACTAATCAATTAACTTGTTTGGCCTAATCATCTACCAAAAATGATCATTCAGCTAGTAGTAACATATCAAAGGTACACTGTGATGCAGTAAATCAACACATTCTTCTCTGCCACTCAGCCTCAGGAACTTCAGAGACAATATGCTTCTAGGTGATAAAGTTGAGGCACAAAGCAAAAGAATATGAAATAGAAGACAAAAGATGTAAAATTACTATGATAGAGAAGGGATTTGACTAATCATGATCATATCAGAAGAATAAAGGGTAGCATCATGTTGGCAAGTCACTAGCAATAGAAAATGATTTCTATTGGTGACACTTCAGTCAAAACATATAAAAACTTGCTATACATTCATTGGATATGGGATGGTTAGAAACTAGTTGAATTATGCGACAGAGTTGGTGATAACTGGATGGTTAACCACGGCTACAGAAAATCTCTGACTACGGCCTAGGATCTATGTATTATTTAAAGGTCAAATTTTGATATAGATAATTTGGCAGCAAATTAGGACATTATATAACTGGAGATGTTCAGAAAACAGAATTTCGTAATGCAACAACCCGAATGGACATTCTTGGCAGTATCTGGACCAAAGTGCTCATTTATAAATTGGAGATAGGCATCTACCGAATATGTAGTCTTTTGTGCTTAATACAATGAAAAACTGCGCTCTCTCTCTCTCTTGTTTATACTGATGATTAGAGGGACTTAATCCTGACTTAAGGAAAACAAGTATACCAATATGCTAGAAAGAAAGTCCCATATGACAGACTTATTAAAAAAAAATTAAGGCAAAGTGCAAGAAGTGGATGCTTAATCTCAGAAAACAATAAACTAGTGAATATAAATGCAATTCAATTTAAATATTTGTAATGATTTAGTCTTGCACGGTTACGACAACATGGCCTGATGGCTTGACGATAGTGAATAAACTAAGAAGATCATCATAATCATTCCGTATATAACCTATATAAATAAGTTCTTGATCAATCATTTTGTGTATCAAATGTCCACCTTAAGTGACATTACCTTAAATCAAGCACGTGTATCATCTGTCCAAACATGCATTTCTTTTTTTTGGGGAAGTGAGACATTAACAGGAATGAGAGATAATTAAAAATTAATGTATTGGAGTAATTTAATAGGATGGAGTTATCAACCAAAAACAATATCAGATACAAAGAATTTGTCATCTAGAAACAGCAGCTTGCATAGGCATTTCAAATATAGATTCCATAAAACAATGTAGAACAACAGGTAACCTTTGAGGGGAAAAAAAAAGATAACAAGTCCCAGATCATCATGATGAAGTTCCGGAATGTCTCAAGTCATAACCACACCTTACAAAAAAATTAAAGGTGTACTGGATCATATGGCGAGAAAAATTGCATTGCTATAAACTAAGCAAGCAACGTAACTATTTAAATAGAAAGGGAACTCACTGAATCTGAATTCTTTTTGCTTCTCTTATGCTTCTCCTTTGACTTCTTACCTGTCAAAATTAGAGGCAAAGTAGAAAAGAAACTAACTTACGCTTACTCCGACATAAGAATATCTACAGAGAAAAAAGACACTAAATTGTCCAGCCTCTTCAAATAACCAAATTGCTAGCACCAAACACGAAAATTTACTCAGTCATAGTGGGAAATCGAAATACTTACACAAGAGAAATTTGATTATGAACGACAATATCAATAGAAATTCAAACCCTAACCTTTCCCGTCCCCACTCCTGGAATGCTTATGGGACTTATCACGCTTCTTCTCCTTACGACTACTCTCGTCCTTCCGGATCTTCCTTTCCTGCCCGTCTCTCTTCCGATGCTTTCTGCTCCGCTCTTCCTCATCTGGATCACAGGAAAAAAAAAACAACCAAACCAAAATCATAGTGACGGGAAAGAAATCAACAGAAAAAAGTTCAGAGATTTTTCTGGTACCGACCTCGCGAATCAGAAGGCAAAGGAGATGGAGACAGCGAACGCTTCCGATGCAGCCTGCGCGACTTCTCCTCGCTGCCAGTGTCGTCCTTCACCATCTCCGACCTGTCGAAGAGGGCAGGGGGCAGCGGCGCGGATTTTTTTCGACATCTATCACGCGGATTTTTATCGGTTAGTAAGTAGCAACTCAGGATCCGTAACAGGCATGACATGGATCGGTTTTGCTGAGCTGATAGGGATCCACATACATAAATCTTACCGATAAAATAATTATATTTCCAAATAATAATAATAATAATAATAATAATAATAATAATAATAATAATAAATAGAACTAAAGCCTTAAGACATTCAAAAATTAAGATATTTTTTAAATTGGGACCAATAATAATAATCCATCATTGTCTTTAAATCATTAAGTTTCTTGTTACTGTAATCAACTTGAACTTTTTATCTTATTGTGAATTTTTTATTGGACTTCCGACTTTTGTTGTGCGTGAATCATACGTATCTTTTAATTCTTATTTAGTATACATTTTTACTTACGGGATTACTGTATTACATGAGCATAATTTACGTTAAATTCTTACTTTTGCACTTTTTTTTTTAAAGTCAAATGATTGTTTTTTATTATTTATATTGACACGATGTGAAGATATTGGCATTGGAGTGTGTTTGGAGACGAAAAGCAATGGAGCAGCATTGCAGAATGATCCATGGCATGTCCTTGGCACTTGCCACGGTCGTGGATCATCTAGGAGTTAGATTTTCCATCAGAGCATCGCCCCGAGCATTCAACAAGAACCGCGGCTAGGTCGTGACACCTGCCACGACCGTAGATCCTCCAGGAGTCAGATTTTTCATCAGGGCATTGCCCGGAGCATTCAGCAAGAACCATGACTAGGTCGTGGCACCTGCCACGACTATGGTCCATTCTGAGTTTTGCAAGGAAGCCTTCCAGCATAATCCACAGTCTACCCGTGGTACCTGCTACGACCATGGATCGTTAGGGTTTCACTAGAAGTACCCTGTAATTTAGGAAAGTTGATTATATTTGTGAAGTCTATAAAACCAACCAAAGGGCGTCATTTATGGGCATGAAAGGGTTCTCGTGACATGAGATTTGGATGGGTGAGTGAAGGTTCATTAATGAAAGAAGGAAAGGAAAGGAAGAAAAGGGAAGGGAAGTATTTATGTTCCCCTTGTTTGGGAGGAAGGTAAAGTTTATTCACCTAACGTATATTATCTTATTTGGGAAGAAAGGAATGGAATGAAGGTTAAATGTATAACGTTACAAAATTACCCTTATTTTTTAAAAATAAATTAAATTAAATTAATAAAATTATTATTAATGATATTAATAGGATGAAAAATATAGAATAAATAAATATAATTTATCTATAATTTTTAAAATTTTAAATATATTTATATATATTTTAATAGGATAATTCCAATATCATTTGAAAAAGTTTATTTAAAATATAGCATTTAAGTTAGGAATAAAATTGAAACAAATTTATTGTGAGATTCTCTTTCCCTTCCTTACACCTCAATTTGTGATGTAAGAAATTTCTTCAAGTCCTAAGCATCCAAAAAAAGGCTTACCCTTCTCTTCCCTTACCCTCAACTCACTCCATCCCGAACAAGGGTTAATTCTCTCATTTCCTCTCCTTCCATCACCTCATCCCAAACAGAGGGTAAAAGAGAGTTGTCTACTAAGAGATGCTGGAGCCTATAAGAGATTTAATTTGACTACCAAAGAGCACTTAGAGATCATCTAGAGACGTTGACGACATTTACAATTGAGTTCTTTCTACACTTTGATTTTTAGTTTTTCGTAGAATATTTTCTTTGATGTCTATGACTTATTTTTGCATCGTGGATAGAGTAGTCTTTCTTTAATTTTAGGATTAGAGAGTAATCCAATATTTAAGTTGACGATTGACGTTTGTAATTTTTCTCTTTTATTTATAATGTGTTCAATTCTTGATTTAGTTTAGCATGTTTAATTAACTGCTGATGTATTAGCATACATTAGCACATATTAGAGATTAGGGGAAGGATCAAGAAGTGAATCTTAATCTTGTATCTATAGAACTGAATTTGGAGGTTTGATCATAAAAGTAATTTAAACTCTCTCGAGGATAACCTTGGTTGTCACGGAACTTAATGAGTTTATCCTGATTCGTGTACCATAAGAATAGCAGTCGTATTGTGGTAATATATTAATGTATTTCGAGAGAAAACATTGATTACCTTAAGATCAACTATTTTACAGTATAATCTATATTGAGGTAAGAAAGGGAATCACAACTAAATTGCCAACGGTGAATCAAAATCTTATAATTATCTCAAGAATATCTTTTCTCATGCTTTTCATTACATTCTCTTAGTTTGCTTCAATTTCATAATAATTTTCTCAATTTCATAATATATTTATAAACGCTCCAACGTAACTCGAGGAGAAGTGTTAAAGGCAAAATTTTATTGTAATGATTTATCATTATTTTTTAAATGTTTATAGTAATTTAAATATATTTTCTGTGTTGTATAAATAAATTACATCTGTGGGGGTTTTAGAGAGTCAATTAATATAGACATTTTATTTTCCATTTGTTAAATAGATTTCAATTATTATTATTATTATTATTATTATTATTATTATTAAGGTGGAAATACCCAAAAAAAAAAAAAACATCATCCACTTTTTGACTATTGAATTTTTCACACATCTCTTTTACGAGATATATGAAAAATATTTCATAATTATTGTTTGCTAATGTAGAATTATATTAAACAGTAATTCATAATTAAGTGTCTAGCCATGCATGTTTTTGTGTGAATCCTACATGGATAATAATAAATTAATATCTGTCTTTAATTTTGATTGTAAAACTCCAAAAGAATTGGCATGGAATTATCTTAATTTAGTCCAATCCACCAATTATCTTTAGTCTTTGAGGTTATGTATCTTAATTGACAAAAAAATATCTTAATTTAACAAAGAGATATATAATTGGTTCTAAGATTTAATTATTAAACTTAAAACGAGAAAGGCCAGAACACACAGTGCAGCGTGCATGTCACAAAGTTGATCGATATACGTACGTTCTAACTTAAACATTACAACACACTTCTCACCAAACTAATAATTAACCACGAACAGAACCTAAAATTTATGACAAACTATAATTAAGTACTTAATTATCCACCATCGATCATTAATTCTTCATCAGTACTCCCCTCCTCGATCGGCATCTCCAGGATCGATCGATCTGTTCAATAAGCCGATGCAAGATGTCAATACCTAGAAATCAAGTGCAATATTCTAATCATCAAACTCGACAGAGTACCCTAATTCAATTATGAAAATTCAATTATGCATTAATTAATTAATTAATTAGCTATTTTATAGATAGATCATGTACCAAAGCTGGAGGCCGTTGCCGGCTTGGAAGGTGGCATCCTGCAGGTTGGGTTGGGTCGGCTGCAGCCGGAACTCATGAAGCTGCGGCGAGAGCTGCAGCAAGTTCCTCGATGTCTCCTCGGCGTAGAAGTGGCCAAAGTGCTCGAGCATCGGCACATCGCCGGCCACCTTGTGCTCCATCACCTCCACCTGCTGTGCTTGCTGTTCTATGACCATCTGATGCTCTGCTGCCTACATATATGTATATGTTTGTTTTTGTGTACCGTATACATTATTAATTAAGTCAGAAAATTATATGGATATTGATCGATTATAAGTTACCATTCGGCAAAGGTGTTGATGCTCATCTTCTAAAATGTGTTCCTATTGCAGAAATTGATCAATATTAGAAGGACAAGTCGAGTATTGCTAGCTTGATTGAATTATCGTACCTTTCGGCGCAGATTTTCCAGTTGTTGATTCAGCAATTGATGCTGCAAATAGAGACAGTACCAGTTTCCATGAACTACACACTTACATACTTAATATATATATGTTTATTATGCTAATGAACAATCTGTTAATGATATATACCTTTCTTGCTCGAACTTTGTTGGCAGAGAACTCAAGCTGCTCTTCCAGTTGATTCAGTTGGTTCAAAGTCATGGAAGCCAAGTCTTCCCCAATGAACTGCCTCATGCTGTCTTGAAGCTTGCGGTTTTCATCTCTCATCCGGGATATCTCAAAAATCATATACTAATATAGTGATGAAAATTATAAACAATTAATTAATTTGGTATTTTTCACAACCTACAAAACTAATTAAGTGATATTTTGAGAAATCAAGATATATAATACCTGTTGATTGTTGGTCTCCTCAAAACTAGTGTTAGTGGTTCTTTGATACCTATCTATGAGTTGCCTCATGCTACAAAAGAAAGAAAAAAAATGAATATCATTATGTATGAATTAGAGTAAGCAAATCATATATATATGCAATTGTGGCTCCTAATTAAGAGAAAATTGTTATATGATTTAGCTTATCAATCAATTTTGTTTTTTGTAAAAAGTTAAGGTTGATATAAACTCGTCTTTAATCTCTTTCTGCTGATATTATGACTTGAGTTGAGTCAATATCATTATATAGTTGTGTCAAATTTCATTCTCTACAAATCACTGATTTTGTTAATTAGTTTTATGTTTATGGTGAAAAAAGGTTTAGATTAATATACAACACTTATGGAAGAAGAATTAAAGAAAAGTAAGAGGAATGTTAGTCTTGATCAAACATGTGCTTGTTAATTATGATGATATATAACAACTTAAATTCTCATAGCATTTCATTAAGAAAAGACTGAAATTTAGACATGATGATCAAAACTTAGCTCTAAATGAGCAGAAAGATTTATAAATTACATTATTACAGGCCAACTGATGACAACATTTTTGGAACGCAAGGGAGAACTAAGAATATTATTGAAAAAAAAAACCTTTAACATTAATTTACAGATTATTATTTTTTTTCCAAACATGACTATTGAATGAAGGTCTGTATAGAAAGACAAACATCTGCTCATGTAAGAGATCAGATCAAGAAAACCCTAATCATGCCAAATTCACCTTTAGCTAGTTGGTGGCCATCAATGGCAAAGGCAGATCAAAAAGTAATCATTGCATATCAAATCACCATCTTACATAAATTCAAAGATATTGTAGATAAAGATTGCAATTAATTATGAAAAGAATTTGGGTTTTTTCACTAAGATAACCAAGAAATTGTTTCATATATAATACAAGAACAAGATAGTTATATGTCAATATATACCTCAAGTGTGGGCTGCAGTACTCAAACATCTTGCCTGTGCTGGAGAAGATCACAAGTCCTACCTGTGCATCACATAGTATCGCAAGTTCATTGGCCTTCTTTAGCAGTCCTCCTCGCCTCTTCGAGAAGGTAACTTGGCGGTTGGTCGGGTTCTCGATCCTCTTGATTTCTATCTTCCCGCGACCCATATTGATTGATCCACTCCTCTGTGGAAAAAAGAAGATCAGAGAAGAAAAAATCAACCCATTTAAAGTTAGCCAGTCCCCTTTTTTTTTATAGCATAAAGTTCCACGTTTGAGATCATAGAAGCTGATTATAACTAAAAGTTATCAATCA
>JBAMIE010000022.1:7025047-7037031 GCA_037177295.1 Kaempferia parviflora | reverse complement strand
TTAAAATTACTAATAGATCTTAAAATTTTTTCGATGTGAAAAAAATAAAAGGGTTATTATTGTAATTTCAGAGGCTTTACTAAATTAATTAGAAAACAGTTAGTATTGAGGCCAGATTCTTAATAATATAGTAAGATAGTAAGATATGTTGGTACTAATCTTAAAGGTGATCGATCTAATCTTTAAAAAAAAAAAAATCATCGAGATTAAATGGAAAAGCGAGTAATATATTTTGGATGAGATTTAAACTCTAGTTCTAATAACAAATAAAGAAATTCAAAAAGATAATCAATAAACCTAAACGAAATCTAGTTTTATCAAAAATATGACATAAGAAAGTAAATATATAAACTGTAAATTACAAAAAACTTGAATACAACGGAATTGTGATTGTTGTTTGTGTAGTGTTCGTCGATCTCGTGATCCCGTGGCTCTTCTGTAGGAATTAGGGATGACAGCACCATACAAACTCTCATCAATGGGAAACGAGGGTTCTGTCGTGATATCTAATCCATCGAGGACCTCTCCCTTATATAGGAAATCATTTGTTATCAGCCCATAGATGATAACAGATCAGACCAAAGGGTTATACATATCTAATCCACATCCGATAATCCAAAACTTAATAAACTTAAATTTGATCACTTAAATGATTCGGTTCATATTCATATCTACAATTCATAAATAAGCCCATAAATATCTTAGACCTTCGCCCTAAAAAAATGTCATGAAGCAATACTCAATTACTAGAGGTTCTGATTTCTAAATCAATTATTTGCTTAGTGTACATAATATACTTCACATTTATTATTTACTTTTTTTAAATAATTATAAGCAGTTACTTGTGCACTGTTAAATGGTTATTTGTATGCATCATTAAGTAATCTTTTGTAGTTCTATTCTTGATCTGGTACTCATTGGCTCAAATCAGATTATTCTCGTTAGTCGTTACTTAAGATTTATAAATAAATTTTAAAATAATTTTTTTATAGTTTAATTAAGTGTTTGACCCATGTTGATCTGAACATTAAATTTAATCAGGTCAATGTCTGAATTTATATATGGTTTAATTAAATTATCCTTTAATCTGGTCCTTAAATTAATGGCTAGAACCCATCTCATTTGATTTGATTTGTTTTTTTTTAAAAAAAAAAAAAAAAATCATAAACATAAAGGCATATTCGATATAAAAAGTGAATTAATTTTAAAAGGGATTGATTGAATATAGAGGAGCTTCTACCAAGTTAAATGCTATGCTAAACATGACGTCTTACTCTCACATATGATACCTAAAATTCGGTTAATTTAATCCTACGAAAAGAAGGTACATACATAGATGGATCTAAAATAGGGCTATCTTGGACTCTACCCCGTCCATAAAAAACTTACATAAGTATTTTATAACCTACAATTTGGCATAAATCAAAGAGTATTGATGTGTTTTTTTCTTCTTTTTCTCTTTATTTATTTTATTTTGATGCTTAGCCCACTCTTTCCACGCTCAAAATCCATCCTTGGGTACATAGACAAGCTACATAGAAAGTTAAAAAGGTTTAGATTTAATTAAAGTCTAAACATAAATATTTTTTTTTTAAATTTGAGATATATTTGTACAAATTTAAAATAAATATTAATTTTTTGTTTTTAATTAAAATAAATATTTAGTACTATAAACATGTAAATATTAAATTTTTAATTAATAATTTTTTCTAACTTATACATTAAAATTATAATCGCTTCCTCAAATTCATACTTTTTTTCTATTTTTACTATTTTTTTTATGTTTATGGTTTTTTTTTTAAATAATGATTTCTCTTTTATGAATTATTCCTATTTTCTATGTTATTTTTATTTTTTTAAAAATATTTCTGGCTTACAGCCCAACCCTCTACGGAGTTGGATGGCTGATTCTGACATTACGGATCATTCTTGGCCCGGCCCATAATGAATATTTAGTGTCCAACCCACACAAAACTAAATAGGCCAGCCCATAAAGAGGAAGCAATGCAAGTCTAGCTACGCACATCGAGATTAGATAGTGAAAAGAAAAAAATAGAAGAAACTCAAGATTTTACAAGATGGTAATGGATAAATCATATAATTTACATAAGTTTTTAACTTTGAAGACAAGTCCAAGAAGAAGATAATCTACCATAATGGCCATATATAGTGTACAATGAAATGCGACAAAAGGTCATATGCGGATCCCATGTAGTTCATCTTACGATCATAGGTAGCGAGGTAAATTAGGAGACTATAGATTACCTCCATGTGAAGGGTATATATAGTGTACTTTGAAAGAATAATATGTGTTAGTTCGATTAAATTGTTCTGATGTGTTTGACAAAAAGTAGTTGAGTTCGATCAAATGGTTTTGTTGTGTTTGACAAAGGGTGATTGAGTTCAAATGATTTTTTATGTGTTTAACAAAGTTTGATCAAATGATTTGATGTCTTTGATAAAAAATTTAAGTTGTGCTAATGTTTTGTTTGTCTATTGATACGGCTGATATAGGGGATCTCCATAAAGAATCAAAGGGCCGAGTTTTAGGTGGAGGTCACCGTCTAGATGGGTCAACCTAAGTGGTTAGCCGACAGACCATCTGAGAGATATATTTGGTGGACCATCTGAAAGATATATTCGGTTAGACCATCCCGATACCAGGGCCTTTGCTCTCTCTCCTCCTCCTGGTTGGACCATCCCAATCCTAGGGACTTTGCTCCCCCTCATCCTCCTAATTGGATCTCTTATTGACGAGGCTCGGCTCCCTCTCATCCTCTCAATCGGATCTTCGAGTCATGAGGCTTTGCTTCCCTCATTCTCCCAGTCGGATCTCTCATTCACGGGGTTCTACTCTCCTCAACTCCATATAAGATGAATAATCATATGATTGACCTCCTGATCTCACCCCACTGATTGGGCCAGGCCCAGAAAGCCCAAGGAGTCATTCTACTCACAAAACTCATTTAATAATTAATATTGTGCATAAAATTGTTAGAGGTACGTGGGAGCATATCTTTGTATATAATAGAGATACAAATAACATATGAGCGATGAGACTTCACAATACAGCAAACATATACGGATTTAACATATCCCTTATTCTAATATGACATTTAATTACTGCGGGGATTACAAAGGTGTTATAAAAGGGTTCCGCCTCCGCGGGTGCAAGTATGTTTTTTTCACTTCGCGCAATCTCAACCTTCACTGTTCATCTTCCATATTCTCTTCCACTTCACTGACTTAGAACGTTGAAGTGAACCCTTTAGCTAGCTTACTAACGTTCCTTCTTCCTTTTTTTTTTCTTTTGGTCCTATAGACTCTCCTGGTTCAAGGTCTTCTTCAGTCAATTTTGAAGCCAATCGGTTAATCATTTCAGACAAGATCACTTATATATTTGTTAGTGTGCAAGCATCAAATACATGTTATTGCAAATAACAGTGAGTGAAAATAATCTAAGTAACTTGAGGTTAATCAAACTCTTGACAGATAGAAGTTTGATGGGCATTGACAGAGAAAAATTCAACAGGAGTTATGAGTTGGTAGATGGAGAAAGTCCGAGTAAATCTAGACGAGAAATTCTAGTAGATCATGATTGATCGAATAACCCAATAAATAAAAGGTCTCAACATTCCTAACAAACAGAAGATCCAGAGATAAGGCTCTTGTCTTGGATTTTGCTAGAGGCTAAGATGGCCTCAGCCCAAATGCATCACCATTAGAAACTTTTCAGAAGAGAACTTTTCTGAAGGTTTTTCTTTTTCATACACTTTGCGCGTGCGCGCACACACAAGAAACAAACAAATGGAGCAGGGAGTAGCCACTTTTCGCACGATTAAACTTAGATAAGTGATTGCCAATCATATGTTTGCAGCTTCAGAAACTCAACTAACAAAAAGGTAGAACATACAAGAAAACAACTCCATGTCAGTCAGTTTCTTTTGGAGTGATCAATATACACACTTCTACAGATTATAATAGTAGTTGATACAAAATAGATGACGATGGTACAAAATAAATACAGCTGGTGCTGATGAGATTCACTCCGATATCATGAACTTCTCCATATACAAGCTCTAGTGCTAAAGTTTGGATTTCACACTATAAGTCAAGAAATTTCACAGTTGGTTTTCATCTGATCATCTTCCATGAAGAACCAAGTAGATGAACTACTACCAGCAATGGCAATCCTCTAGCTCTAGGCTTACTCCCAGGCATTGACACTGCGCTCAACAGGTGAACCAGGAACAAACGGAACAAAACCTCGGCCACCGAACACTGGGCGCATGAAGGCGTCATCAAACTTGCGCCAGTAATGGTGAACAGAGCGGCTCGGTACTGTCAGAAGCATGCGAAGACTTGTTGGACGAGGCACAGGTTGCAGTGTTTCAACCTCAGATCCCTGTCCATTGTCAAGTAGCTGAACAAGGAATGACTTTGGACTTGATGGCTCGGAAGAGATGCTGAGAGATCTGGTGAGGTGTTTAGAGCTTGGAGGCAGCAAGAAGTAAATAAGAGGCTTAGTCATAAAACCAAACACCTAGCAAAATGAGCAGATATCAGCACAAAATCCATTGAAGAAAATACAGTGAACGATGTGACTTAATATAGTAAAAATCAGAGATATAGGTTTCAACACTCATTCAGGAAAGATAATTCAAATCTTCTTGGTGTTCACCATTTAAGGAAAGGGATCAATTTACATATCTATATTATTAGCACTCCGCCTTCATGTGTGGGTGGTGGGTGGTGTATTTAACTTAATTGATCTAGACCTCCCAACCCATAAAAATTTAAGCAGTTTTTTTTTTTTTTTTTTTTGGGGTCTGGCATAGATGGGATTCACACTCTCGATCTTCTCTTCTCTAGCATGTTAAAGTTGATTGGATAACCATTTATCCCAAGAGTTTGAGCTGATGGGAAAGGGATTAATATATATTTTTATATTGTTAACACAGACAAAAAAAAAAAAAAAACAATTCAGCTCAACATGATATACTATTCTCACAAAAATCATCTCCAAAAGTACGTAGATAAATTTCTGACTACTAATGTCAATAAAAGCTCCAATGAAATGAGAAATCATAAACCAAAATTGCAGAAGTACAATAGAACTTTCACTTTGACGTGAGCAACCATAATCGCATTCTGTTAGAATGGCAAGCTCCTTCAGAAGAAATTCCAAAAAAAAAAAAATAATGAAACCTATAATCAGTTAGCACTAACTTGAGAGAATGTTAATAATCCTTAAGTGCAAAACCTAATGCTTATTATAATAAACACATGGTGTGACAATTGAGCTATGACACGCTATTGTAGCCAATTAGCAGTGACTAGCACCACAATACCATGAAACAGAAGTCATACCATTGTACTGAAAAGAACAACTGTGATGGTACTGGTGATCATAAAAGCATTTCCACGCTGTTGAGTATGGCCAGATTTGGTGAACTGCAAAAGCATCAACAATTTATCAGCATAAAGATTAACGGTTTGATGAGCAATTGCGGCATGGTATGAGGCATGCATTATTGTATGGCAGAGTACTTGGATGCTATGCATGTATTTCTCTGTGTGTGGTCGTAAACGTAATGTAAATTGCCTCAACCATCATCCAACTAATAAAGGAGACAAGAACACAACTAAAACAAGACTATAGGATGTGTACTGTTTTCTCCTCATTCTAGGTTGTTATCTAATTTTCTCACAAACAAGTTCAAATATGATATAACAAACTTACGTATAGATGATTATAAGCACAAAAATTAAAGTATGTAGATATAGCAATGCCTCAGCCATCACTTTCTCTTGTATTATAGCTATCATTCAGATTAAGCCCTTGTCGATAGCAGTTGCTTTTGCTTTCATAAAATGAAAAACAGTAGAAGAAGATCACTTGTTCTAAAATCATAAAAACAGTATTGCGTAATATACAGTCAGTATAATTATGAATCTACAGAAATGCTGCTTCTATAGAAAGTGGTCATTAATCATGTTGACCTTGTTATAAGCAAGTGCGATTGACACAGCGCCTCTCATAAGACCAGCCCACCAAATTATAACCTGTGGATATGCAATGTATGTTCAAAAAGGATAGATAATGAAAGTTCATAAAATAAGTTTAATGAGAAAGCACTGAATAAACACTCACTTGTTGCTTAAAAGAAATTTTTTGATTCTGAGGTTTTTTAAAATTGGAAATTAAACATAGTGGAAAGATAAAGGCAGCTCTTCCGACCAATACCAAACCTAGAAGAATTGAGCTCACGCCAATGGATTTTCCAGGGCTGTATGACAGTGCAAATATTAAGTTACCCAGGGAATCAAGTGTATTGCAGTAGTAAACTAATGCAGACAAAATTTGCAGACAATATATTAATGCCTCTGATTAAGCATTTCTAAAGATAGATACTGAACAAATGGACTGCAGCAAATAAGACAATGTATCAAAATATGTAGACTATAGTAAAATACATCATCACAATTAAGCATCATCAAAATCAACAATTCTAAACCACTCTATATACAAATATATGAATTTGATGCAAGGATGCATTGCTAATA
This sequence comes from Kaempferia parviflora, assembly GCA_037177295.1. Taxonomy (NCBI): domain Eukaryota; kingdom Viridiplantae; phylum Streptophyta; class Magnoliopsida; order Zingiberales; family Zingiberaceae; genus Kaempferia; species Kaempferia parviflora. The sequence goes on along the minus strand of JBAMIE010000022.1, from coordinate 7,030,464 downwards.
GATATTCACAATAAAGCACTAATCCATATACATACAGAGTGAAAGAGGATCATCAGTAAATTACAAATTTTTATTAGTGTCCCCTGGACTTCACTCAGTATACAGTTTGCAGTCTCCTCTGATGGTGGTATTTACCTTAACTTTGTATATATAATTTTTAATAAAATAGATATAACACACTAGGTTGATGACATGTTCAGACACGATGATATAGCCTGGAAGCAAATTAGAGTTCTCATACCACTTTATGTACCATGAAGAATAAACAATCCACATAGAGAAATAAACAACGTCACAGAATCTAAACTGACATGAAATATTGTTATGCAAAGAATTTTAAGCTTGACATCCATTTTTATATACTCTAATCCAAATAAAGTTGCAAACAAATGAAAATATAATGAAAGAAAAATGTAAAATCTAAAAGAAATCAATCAAACTAGAAAATAAACTAAATTAAAAATTAGAAAATAAACAAAATAAATTAAAGTTCCCAAATATTTTACAATCCTAATAAGAAGACAATTACCAATTTAAAACTACCTTAAATAACCTATCCTCCTTGACAAGAGGAATTAGCAAAATAATCCATTTAGAAGTTAAATTCTTAATTTGCACTATTCTTTCCTACCAAGGAGATACCAATTCTAGGCAAGTTATCTGCATTTTCTTGGGTCATGGTATCCAAATGTAAGGAAATATTTTATGGCCTTTGTTTAGCAAGATTTTTTCATTAACTCTCCTTTGTCAACCTTTCTAATGAATGAGAAATTGATGGATTGTGGTTCTTCTAGTTCTTGAGCAATTGTGCCTACTTTATTCTCTTCGGTTTCAGTCGCTCTCTTGAAATAAAAAATGCCACAACTAATTATGGAGCAAGATGTCCATCTCCACAATAATCTTGGAGTGTGCAAATGTTAATGCTAAAGACCATATCACCAGTGCCAAATTCAAAGAAGTATGATCTATAACAAAGTCTGCATGTAAAAACGAAGGCTTGAATGTCTAATAAATTAACAACACAACAACAACAATACAATAATAAGATAAGTAAGTAAGATAAATATTGACAAAAATCACTATTGCTTAGGCTAAGAGTAGAATGAATAATAATTATGAGATTGAACGCATTTATATGAAATTCTTTAAGTCTATGTAGTGTATAAGTGTAATAATTAAATAATAATAATTCAGTATAATTTTGTTCCTATTAATGACGCATGCTCCTTATACTAACTTAGTAGAAATATCAATGTGGTGGTAAGTAGCAGATAAGAAAATTAAGTATCTTAAGCAAACAAATTTTAGAGTTATAAATAGCCACAAAAGGGCATCTACTAATGAAAATTTATTTGATTTCTTAATTATCAAATAGATGTCATGCATTCGTATTTTTTCCTATTCCTTTTCTATATTTCTTGGTTGAACAAACAAGTTATAATCTACCTGAGTAATGGTTAGCAACATATTGATTGATCTTCAAAGATGTCAAGTTAATAAAAATTCTTTCAAGATCATATGATTAGGGTATCTTTTAAGGCCAAAGGGCATCTTCTAGAATAAATCCTAAATCATTTGGATCTTCTCTAGGGTTAATTCATCAGGGGTGTAAGGTTTAGGTCTTGTGGTTCAATTAATGGTTCATTATTATCAAGAAAAGACCACTAGGTGAGACTACAGAAATCCCATTAAAATTTATAGGCATGCTTTTAAATTAACAAAGGATGCATTTAGAGATAAATTGTATGCATCAACCAAAGTTTATTGGGATTTAAGTAAACCAGAGGCTCCAAATATTGCCTCTAAAGTACATAATTTACTTTTTTTTCAAATTGATTTTGTGTCTTTGGTATGTGTTATTTAAAGTGTAGAGTAGTATTCCCTATATTTCTTTATAGTAGGATTTCATATGCTTAAAACAATCTTTGGTTTTGATAGTTTTATGGTAGGCCTCACCTAGTAAGTGAAGATAATATACCTTCTATCTGATTTTTTGGCCTAAGATCATTTTGAACAAGGGTGCACCTAGATTGTCCCTAATATGGTAATGCTTGTGCAATTATTCAAATTGAGATTAGCATCATGCAACACAAAGCATGAATATTTTAGACTTATCCATTTACACTATTGTTCATCAGCAAAATGTTTTGGAATGTATCTTTCAATGAATTTATATTCTCTTTTCAGGTCAATGTTTGATAAGTGGTTGTCCATATTGGGCTAGGTTGATTTGAGCACTTGCCAAAAATTTTAAGCTGCTCTAATGAGCTTTCATTTTCTCAATCACGCTGGCTTAGTAGAGGTCATAGCATACCAATCAGCAAATGTTTTTTTTTTTTTAATCTCAATTAACTAATAGAAAAAAACTATTATGCCACAATTGCATTCAAAACTAATGGCATCCTCCTTGTCACGTCTAGGCCTATATTGATTCTGGGTATTGAGGAAGGAAAGTGATCTAATTCGTCTCTAGACATAGGGTATGGGATTATGAGCTAGGGTGTCTGTTATCCATGAGTTTATACGTATTGGGGACAATATTCATTAAAACTATTCATATAGTTCGCTTTGATTTTCATTGATCTAAGCTCGTCGCCTTCATAAGTGTGATTGGTTTAACAACCTTCCTAAAAGCTACATCATTCATACATGCAGTATCAATGATTGTCTTTCCTCTAATCATATCAATCTAAGCAATATTGAGAAGTATGTAAAACTAAAGTGTGAAAATTTTCAAATTTAAGTAATGTGAAAAACTAAAGTGCAAGAACCATGACCTGGCCGAAGCCTTAGCTAGGGGAAATTGAGTTGTGCTCAGCATGGCCTAGGCCTGATTATTTTTAATTATTAAAAATAATAAAAACACCTAAAATTAAAATTATTAAATTATTATTATTAAAAATAATAGTATTGTTAAATATTAATTAAAATATTTAATATTTCAAGTTAATAAAATATTTATAGTTAAATATTACTATAAATTATAATTTGGTTGAAAAAAGATATGGGTCAAATTTAAACAAGGTCATTGTGTAAGTACAGCATGGAACCACATCATGCCCAACCCATAACCCAACACATGGGTTGCATAGGTGTCACTCAACCTGAACCTATTTAGGGCTCGAGTTTGGTATGACATGCCAAGTCAAGTCTAATTGTGGCCGCCTTTACCCATTTGACAACTCTATGGGTTATCACTTAATAACTTCATTTTAATTTTTTTCAACAAGTGAGATCCACGAAATAGATTTTAGAGTATCAATAACTGAGAAGCCCCCAATGCCATGAAGAAATCATATGCTTTCTTCCTTATGGTGGCAGGTCAAGAACCCAACATGATTATATGGTGCAGACAAAAGGAGCCATGCTTATAGGAGGAAGTGCACAACAATAAGTTGCTTGTTGATTTGTTGTGGCAGATGGAGTAGTCGGTAGGCAACTGATAGGAAGACAACTAGTAGAAAGAGGTGATGGCCAAAGGAGGGATGAAGTTTTATAGGGATGGAGGTGAATGGCTAAAGCGTATGAAAGTGTTGTGATGCAAAAGCAACCCACGATAGGAAGAAAGAGGCAATATTTGCATGCGAGGACATGATGGTTGGTGAGAAATGAGAGAGAACAAGGGCATGTGTGTCTTTGTGAGTAGATCGTTGTGTTAACAAGCCGTGAGGATGGGGAAAGTATTTTGGTGGCCTAAATGGCTTGTAGCATATGGAGATAGTGAGAACAAGAAAAAACAAAAATGGTGATGGGAAGGGATGATGGGCATGCAATATGATGGTGAGGTAATAGGAGGTAGGTGAGATCAAGAGGGTTGGAGAAAAGGAAGAGAAACACTAGTGATGAAGGCTATGAGGTGGGTCAGGGATGCCTTCTCGTAAACAGCGCTTAAGGATTGAAATGGAAGAAGGGAACAACAAGGCGGAATTAGGATGAAGTGGTGTAGGTAAGGAAGAGTATTGAACATGAAAGAATTTGATTCTGATATCAAATTGAATCAACACTAACACAGATAAAAACTTACATAGGTTTGATACTACTTGATGTAGCATGAAGAACAAATATTCACGGAGGAAAGAAAATCTCACAAAGAAAAAACTTTATTATGCAAAGATACCATGGGTTAGTATCTTTTTTAAGGATTTGAACCCTAACAAAATTAAAAACAAACAAAAAATATTCAAATAAAGAAATAACTATATACCTAAAGACCTGATTAAATTAAAAATAAACTAACTTATAAATTAGAAAATAAAATAATTAAATTAAAGTTCTACCAAATTATCCTACAGTCCTAATAAGAGAACTACCACTTTAGAATTATCTTAGCTAACTTATTCTCATATGCAAGAGGATCTCTTTTACAAAATCTAGAACTTCAAAAAAAAATTATTTTCTAATTTAGATTAAAATGTTTTCTAAGACCAACTTTCCGGTTTTAAATTTATAGTACGTTAAGTGGATCCACAACATGTGAAACTGATAATGAAATTTCTTTGCCCCCGCGGGTTGACATAGATGGCTCATGTGATGTTGTCGCATACAAGCCTAAGGTCGATTCTCGGCGGATGCGGAAGCCCCACAACCTCCCCCTCTACCGGGGGGCTAGCGAGGCCGCTTGGGGTGAGCATTATCACCTTTTGCCAAAGATAATAAAATTTCTTTAAAATAAATTATAGATTACCTTACAGCAATATCAAATTGCGACATAAATAACAAAATAGTCAAAAGAAGATAGTAATATTATACAAAACATGATCAAAATATAACAAACCTGTCACTGACAAATTTCCATTTCTCAATGTCTAATGCATCGGTTCCAACATAAAGGAAAAGGAAAATTTCAGCAATAAATGACAACGTTGCAAAGGCATGCCTGAAAAGACAACCAAGAAAGAGCTCAAACTGACTGATAAAAGATTGGTCAAGAAACATGTTAAAGCAACTTGTGCTGATAGAAGCACAAAAATTATATACTTTGTAGTGACCCTAGAGCTCTCCGTTACATTATGCCAGGTATAGTGTGACATTACTATTCCACAAAAGAAGACAGTAAGAATACCACTAAAATCCAGCAACTGCAATGACAAATTAATTTACAATTGATGAGCTAAATCTTATCACAAACAAATGCAGCATAAGACATGTTCGGTGATATCAGAAAAAAAACTTACTTCAGCCAGCATATAAGAAAGATAAGCCATAAGTATCATAAGAGCAACTTCGCGATCTGTTGAATGCCTGGATAACAATCGAAAGCAAATGTGAGAGACAATAGATCAAAGGGAAAAAAAAATTGAAATGCTTCATTTTTATGATTTACATCAATTGCAGAAAACAAATGTGAAGACCGAGGAAATAGTGGGATAATGTGAGGAGTGGAAGAGTAGGGTTAGTGGAGATGATGGGGTAGTGGA
>JBAMIE010000022.1:7009426-7023762 GCA_037177295.1 Kaempferia parviflora | reverse complement strand
AATATAATTTCAAACTATATGGTTATAAAATTTACATGTATTTATGTGTAATATAATACACACGCAACGTGTGTGCGTGATCGCTAGTTTCAATAAAGAAGCTTGTAAGTTTGAGGATTAGTCAATCACAAAGGAATATACGACTAGGTGATTACTTCATGGGCATTTGACACCGCTGACAAATCAATGATCATAGAGTTGTAAAAGAAACAAAAATAATAATGTTCATGAAGAATAAAATCTATTACTTTTCCATTGGTATTAGGTATCCAACTTATGCTAATTAATTTTAAAATAATCAACCTGTCGCATAAAAGATTTTTACTAGCCACCAAGGTAAATCAAGAAGGGCTCGTAGTGCACGACCCATCAACCCAACGTTCTTAGGTCAACCGCTCATTAAAGAAAATTTATCTGTTGATTCACCTAAGCTGGGACTCAATTCTTAGATTCCTAAAAAACTGAGAAGGTGCCCTAACATTATTATCTGATGTCAGACAGAATACCCGATCTTTAAAAAAGTCATTTACATATAAATAGATTAATTATTGGTGCAATCGTCTTCAAGTCAAGGTTGATCAGTTTGACTATGCTTAGATTGACTCGAGCTTGAGTTTCAATGTTTGACAATGTGTGAAAGAAAAGTCAAGTAGATCAAAGGAGGACTAGAGAAAGTCTTAACTAAAAGTTGGTAATAAAAAATCCTAACTGGAGGTTAGACAATAGAAAGTCCTAGCGAGGCTAGACGGTGGAAGACTTAGTTGGGAACTAGGCAATGGAAAACCCTAATTGGAAGTTAGGCAATGAGAAGACATAGTTGGGAACTAGACAATAAAAGTCCTAGTAGGGCTAGGCAATGTAAGTTCTAGTTAAGAACTAGGCAATAGAAGTCCTAGTTAGGCTAGACAATGGAAGATCTAGTTAGGAACTAGGCAATGAAAGTTCTAACTAGAGATTAGGCAATGGAAACTCTTAACTAAATGTTAGGTAAAGGAAAGTCCAATGAAAATGTTGGCAATGTAAAAGTTCAAGTAGGTCAAAGGTTAGCAGGACATTTGGTGATCGGAAGTCTAACAAGTTGGCAAAGGAAAGTCCAAGTTGGGCAAATGTTGACTAAACACTTAGTGGTGAAGATCTAGCAGGTAAAGGTTAATTGGATGCTAAGCAACGAGAAGTCCTAATAAGTCATGACTAATTTTAGTGTTGGGCAAAGGTACCCTAAACTCAGATCAGAGCTTATGATTGGATAATATATTAAAGTAATCAATTGACCCAAACCAATCAATTGGTGCAATTGATTGAAGGCCTTATTCGGGAGCACAGTATGTCCCAGAATAGATTGCGCAATTTATTGACTTACGACTAATCGACAAAATAGTGATTATTTTGTAAGCTAGTTTTAGCACTTTTCTCTTTTTGTCAAGTTTCCCCTACCAATCTTATCATCATCCCGATCGATCATCATTAATCCTATTCACTATACAAAAATAGAGATCCTCCTGAACTAGATTACCATTGATGGACACTTCCTTTGATCTCTCAAGTCTTCTTAATTATGCTCTTACATGCTCTGATTTATTCCCATATTTTCTCAATAAAATCTAGGTGTCTTACTTTGTCTATCTAGCACTTTATACTCTTAAGATGAAAATCCTTATCATCCATGTCTATCATCCTATCATTCCAAGCATAAGACCATATGCTTGGATTACACTTTACACATATATATGCGCGCTATCATCCTTAAGATATAGATCATCCTAAACTAAATGTGTCATCCAATGTAACTTCAGCAATTCATAAACATCTACTCCTCTAAGTATCATATATACAAAGAAAGGAAGTATAGAATGAAGAATTATTTTACAGTGTTACGCCCAAAGCCTATAATTACGCTTTTGAGATGAGTCAAGGTTCTTTGGTAGATGGTAATGCTTGTTATTTCCATGCTCTGTTTGGTACGAGCATGTTGGATACCCAGTGGAAATGCATGGCTTCATATTGATTTTTTTGCAGACAGCTACAGAGACTTGAAATCGATTGTCATGATATAAATGGCGTTTGAGTTAAACTGAAAAGATAAACTGTCACAGAAAGTAGTAGTAAAGAAAAAGCACTACGTGATTTCTGATCAATATGTTCTTCCTTTGAAGACATTGCTAATCGTAAAAACCGCCAGTAGGTCAAAAGCTCCTTTTTTTTCTATTTCTTGCATGCCTTTTTACACTCTAGTCAAGTTTTTGCACACATCTCATTCATATTACTTTTTCTCTTTTTTTGTTTCCTTTTTCTTTTTACTGTTTTGGAGAACAAAATTACCAAAGTTTACCAAAGGGTATATCTAATTTTACAGTTCATTATTTTTTAGAATTTTATCATTTGACCTTTTATTGCCAACCATCATTGATTGGATATGATCTCAGTAGACTGTGGCTCGTTCCACAACCTCTAACAACTTAAGAAAATCCAACATTTGTCGATAACTTTATTTGAGTGTCTTCAAATTCTCAATGCATGTGACAGAAAAGAAAAGAATATGCTTGCCTTTGGTGTTCCTAACTTTATCTCTTGTTGTTTGACTCTAAAATGAGGAAGCATCGGCTAACTTTTTTGACCTTCTTTCTGCAACATACATTTCATGATAATTTATATGAATAGTTTCATGATTAACGTCGATCACTGACGGCCTTACCAAATTAAGCCCTTGTATCATTAGTAGTGTTTACACACAAAATTGAATAAGGCCTTAATTGGTGACCTTGTGGGAGAGTACGTGTACGTAGGATACCTGAAGACCCAACCCACAATATTGGCCATCTAGTTAAAGCATTACCCACATTACTCAACATTAGTGTGTTCCTTAATTATATCCAAAGAATGTGAGGTCATATATAGGATACAACTTTTCAAACAATATAAAATTCTTATATAATATTTTTAGGATAAAATCAAATGACGTTCGACTGTGACTTTTTATCAAAAGGGTATCCCATTATTTTGTAAAATAACCTAACTACTCCCTACTAAACTATTTCATTATTACCTCTCTCTTATGTTTCTCCCTAAATCATTGGTGGCAACACCTCATGCATTAGTCATCAATCCCTTCCGTAGGGACAAATGTTTCTCCCTAAATCATGAACCTAGGGTGTGTTGTAGCAATTACGATCTCGTAGATGTTACAACTGAACTACCACACAGTTGTAGCAGCTACGATTTCGTAGTTGCTATATAACATGTGAAAAAATATTAAGACTAAAATTCTTCGAAGCCTCCTAAAATGCTTTAAACGATATGTTTTGAGTCTTGAAACCGAACCATTATGGGTTCCTCTTATAATTAATTGTAAATCTCTGAACGAGCTTCGATTTGATATATTGTGCGTTCTGTGGTTCAACCCGAGTCAAAAGTTATAATCTCTCAAAATTTAGTATTTAACATTCACGTTGTATATGTTACAACTGAGTTGTCACGTAGTTGTAGTAGATACAAAACCGTAGATATTACAACGTAAATGTTAAACTTGAAAAGGTCATAATTTTTGACTCGTGTCAGGTCACGGGACGTACAATATATTAAATCGAATGTCGTTTAGAGATATACAATCGGTTACGGGTTGAAATCTCTAACAACCCTATTTTAGCTCAAAAAACATCCTTTAAAGCATTTTCCAATTTTAGTCTTAATTTTTTTTCATGTTGTACCAGCTACGAAACAGTAGCTACTACAACTATATGTGGTGTTCAATTGTAGCAACTACGAAACTGTAGTTGCTACAACTGTGTAGTAGATACATAATCATAACTACTACAACGCGCCTCATGTTTATTATTTAGACGAGAAATATAGGAAAAATATAATAATGAGAATAGTATAGTAGAGGATAGTTATGTCATTTTACAGAGAGACATGAGGTGCCCTTTTAATAACAAATTTCTGACTATTAACTAAAAAAAATGACACTCTTTTGATATATTTTTATCCATATTTTAAATTTGATCATTTTGTGTTCTAGCTAGAGATGTAAAATGGTTCAAAGTGTCCATGACTCGCAGCTTTGCACGATACGACTTAATTAGACTTCGTTGCATCAGGGATATATACCATGCTAATTAAATTGTAACGCCCTGTGCCAGTGCTAAACCAAGGGAATTTGCTTCTCCTGAAAATAAAAAACTCAAGCGCATGCATATCTAGATGATAAGAACACACCATCTGCAATGGCAATATGAGAGTAAGATAACGAGTAATTGACATGTGTGGCCATGGCCACAAGGCAGGAGCTCAAGAGGGTCCCCTCCCCTTGTCTTTCCTCCTCCTGGCCCTTTCCTCCAACTCACTGTAAAAGAATTGTTTTTGTCTTTTGTTGTGATCTTGATGAAGATTGTAATAGAACTTAATTACGCACTGCTGGATACACAATCTACACAAGATTTCATTGAGACTGTGACCAGGAGTTGTCCACCAGAAGAATATAATTTCGAAGATTTTTTTTTTAATAAAATAATATTTTTACCTTGCTCACATAATTTGTTATCTTTTTCTTTCAATACCTTTAGAGTTTTTAATCCTCATTTTATTTATCCCTCATAGTTTCTTTCAATAAGTTTGTGACTCTAAAAACATTAAAAATCTTAAATTTATAGACAAGATATATAGTTTATAAATCAACTTGGGCCTTGCAAGTAACAAAAAGATAAAGATGTGGTGGCAATGAATTATTGCAACCAATATTCGAATGACATAATTTTCACAAAGATACCATCGAATCATCGTAGATAGGTCTTTTGCGATGGTTATAGACATTCGAGATAGATAGGTTTTAGTTGTGGTATATAATTTATAATTAATAGAATATTTTTAAAGAAATATAATTGGTATTATAAAATAATCATATTCTTGCCATCAAAGATTAGTATACTAACTTGGGATATTCTTAAAGATGATATAGGCAAGTTATTTGAGAATTTCTTTATAGTGTTTTATCAACTACTCCTTGTGCATGTCACTCATTCTAAAGTTCGAAGGTGCCAACTTATTCTGAAATTTCAAGTTATTGAGCTAGAGTATCTATTGGTGAAGTTGATCTAAATTTTTTATTTATAAGGTGATTCGTTCATCCCAGCGCCCCCGCTAACCCGTCCCTAGGCTAACACAAAGGAAGTAAATCATGGATGATTACTAGCCATTAGTGCATATGTTCAGACGCGTTAAATTTCGACCTCAAAACTATTAGTGCATATCAAATCTGATATGTAATGCACAAATCACCTTCATCGTGGATGTGGATTTATTAGAGTGGTATGAGAAATATGACAGAGGTTTTTATATATTACAACATGCGTTAATGACATAGTATTATTTTCTCGATCAAAATCAAATTATATGTTACAATTTTAAATGGCAGTAGTAGTATAGTATAGTAGATGAGTGAGAGATAGAGTTATAAGAGATCTCCAATCCATATATTAAAATATATCATATTTATGTAAAATTAATACCAAATGAATCCAACTCATACATTAAATCTCATCACTAAAAAATGATGCTAGAATAGTGCACCACCATATTCCTCTGCACCATATTTAGTGAGGGGAGAGTCCACCTTATTTTATATCTTAATTAATATAGTATAATATAATATAATATATATTATTAAATATCATAGATAAAAATTAATTTGTAATTATTATTTTTTGCCGTATTATTTTTATAATATTAATTATTTATTATAAATTTAAATTAAATGTATTTATTAGCATATTTTTAATTTTATTGTGTATATTTGTAAAGATTTTAATTTATTAAAATTTATATTTTTAATTTATGTAATAGATTTTAATTATAATTACATTTATAAATTATATCACTAATTTTATAAAAAAGAATTACAATAAAATATTAGTAAATATTTTATCTTAATTGTGTGTGATTTTATAATATTTTTAAAATATATTTATGCCCGAATAATTATGTAATAAAAATTAAAAATCATAATCATAATTTTTTATATATTAGTTGGATGCAAACATTTTTTTAAAAATTAAACTATTAAATATAAATAAAATATTAATTTTAAATATAATAATTATCGTAAAAAATATTAATAAATTAAAATGTATATTGATAATTAAATTATGAATAAGAAAAATAGAATATTCTAAAAGATATTCCTTTTTGGTATAATATAATGTGAGTGGGTTGGAGCTGAAATAGTGTTTGGTGTAGAAATTACACCATTTTAGTGTAAAAACTACACAAAATATAATGTTATGGGTTGGAGATAGTCTAAATTCTATCTTTCCATTCTTTTTCACTATCTACACAAACCAAGGAGTAAAACTAAAGCACTCGGACCTCCTTTCTCGGTCACTAGGATGCATTTTCATAGGGAGTACTTAATTTGCAACTTAAGTGCTAGTTTTGCGCTTGGTGATCCAAAATAGGTTGGCATTTATTAGAGATGGAATAACTGTTAAGTCTAAAAAATTTATATATCTCTATATTAGTATAATATTATCCACTTTGGATCTAACTCTTTATAGTTTTATTTTTAGGCTCCATCTTAAAAACCTCATCCTGATAAAAATATTTTACTTTTTAAAATTTATAATTTTTTCATATATTTCTAATGTAAAACTTTATTTATAATCTTATAACCCAACCATAAATGAGAGAAGAGAAGAATTAGAACTGTATAAATGGATTGAATATTCGTGACTAAGTTTAGTGTTCAGTTTAGTAAGAGTATTTATATTCATTCAATGCAAAGATCAATTAAATGAATAAGCTTAAATAACTCGTTAAACTAAACGAATAAGATTGAACACATATATATTCATCTCGTTAATGTTTGTGAACAACATTCTAAAAAATGTTTGTGAATAACATTCTTGAATAATATTCATGAACAATGTTCATGAACCATATTCATCAATAAAACTCTAATAACATGCTAAATAAACATAGAAGCTTTCAAAATGAACAAATAAGTTTATATAATCAATCTCAATAACTAATTAACAAGTTTAAAATGTAAAAGTTTCAAACAATCAAACAAACTTGAATTGAGAGCTCGATAATATTTAATCAAATCAAATTCAAGTTAAGATTGAACCAAGCTCAAACTTAGCCTCTGGGGTTGACTCAGTTGGTAAGTGCATGAAATAATGATTATAGTGGTCGTGAGGTCGAAACTCGGCATGAGATTTCATCACCTCTGTGGAGACCCCGACCCATGCACTTGTCAATTTGAGTTCCTGCTAAATTTACTCTCAATGGAGTGGGACAGTCATGAGGGAGCCACTATCGTGGCAGTACCACATGTTTTGAATCAAGCTCAAACTCATAACAAAGGAACCAAGCCAAGCTTGACTACTGATTTAAATGGTTTGGTTCATTTTAGGTTTGACTTGTTTTGATTTAGCTTGATTACCTTATCAAATGAGTTTAAACACCATAAAACTTGATTCGGATTACTCGTTTACCACCCTAATATTAAAGACCACTCATTTGATAGCTTTTAAAATTGATATTTCTCGAATTAAGTCAAATCTTAATTCAAATAGTAACGAAAGAATTTCAAATAAAGTTTTTAATGGTTTCAAAAATCTCCCAGCTCTATGATATCAAATTCAAATATAACATCTAAAAACTTGATCAATCCATTTGCCTCAACTACTCAATTCAGCTCATCTAGTTTACTAACTGACCGAGTCGATCAATCAATTTTTGCTCTATACGCTAACTCATTCGGCTCGATCATATATTTATATGAAGGAGGTTGGAGAGCTTGGAGTATATTGGACAAAAAAAGAAAATAATAAAATAGTGGTTTGGATTAGCAACAATTGGATTTTCAAGGTAATTACTGAGAATTAAACCAAAAAAAAGGTTTCATATTTACATTTTCTATGTGTAGATTTAATCTTTTGAATTTTATCATATGTGATTTTTATTTTTATAAATAAAATGTCTCTGTTGCCAATGTTGACACTAATTTTGATTTGATAATTTAAGATTCTCTTTTCTTTTCAATCGTGTTTTTTTTTTAATTTTTTTTTATATAATAGATATTGAAAATAAAGTGTCATTGTTATAAATGTTGACACTAACTTTGACTTCATGATTTAAGATTCTCCGTTCCTTTCAAATTACTTAATTGAAAGGACACATTTGTTTATAAATCACAACAAAATAAAACATCACTTTAATAGCTAAAAAAAATTATAGAAATTCAAAATGTAATGTTAATAAATTTATCATTAATGTAGAAAGTATATGAATATAATATTGCAGATTAAATTTATTTTTACTAATGTGTAAAAAATAAATATATAGATATTTACAATTTTCTCTTCACTCGAATAAAAATAACTTAAGATCAAAATTAAAATGTAAGAAATTTAAACTAAACTTAGATAATAATTGACAAATTTAAGAGCAAATCAAATTCCAACAATGTGACAACAAACTGGAAAATCAAAGTAGAAATAGCCAAAGACGAATAAATAAGATAAATAATAAACACATTGCTTTCTTTTATGTAAAATAATTATTATTTTAATAAACAAATATTTTTATTTTATTTTTTGAACAAAATTAAAATGTCACTCTCTATCTTGCCCGGTGGACCAGTGTGTGGACCACTCCTCTCTCTCTCTCTCTCATGGTGATGGCGTGGTGGTGGGTTCAAAAAGAAAAAGATTCCTCCTCACATCACGTCAGAGGAGGCCCACCTCACATATACCCACCAATCACTGCGCTCATCTGAACCGTCCAATCACGGCACGGAGTTCGAAGCCCCCACCAGGCTCTCACATCCACCGTACGCTCCTCTCTGCTCATCGATTCCGCGCTCCCTCTATTTCCACGCCGATCCCGCTCCCGATTCCCAGCTGGTGTCATGGTTTCCCGGACGGCTGGGGGAAACGGGGAATGGACGCGGTCATCGCCGTTTCTCCGCGAGCCGTTTCCCGTTAGTGTCGCTCCGCCGTCGCCATGCGGATAAGTACTCGTCCCACCAAACGCATCGGACGGGCCAGATCTCTGTCCTGGCAGCGGTTGGGCATGGGGACCGTCCATCTCGTGGTCCGGGGTCGCTTCGAAGCTAAAGAAGAGAAGAGACCATCGTCATCCCCCCATTTCTCTGCCTCTCTCTCTCCTCCTCTCATGAAAAGTCTTTCCTCGGACAGCGTCCTCGCATTGCCGTCCCCCGGCCTGGAACCCTAGTACCGCCGGCGGAAGCGGCCGGGATGGTGGGGCGCTTTAGGTGGGCGGCTATGTTCCCCGACGAGGTGTGGGAGCACGTGTTCTCGTTCCTGACGTCGGATTCCGACCGCAACGCTGCAGCGCTCGTCTGCCGCAACTGGAACCGGATCGAGAGGAGGTCGCGGAAGCGGGTCTTCGTCGGGAACTGTTACTCGGTGGCACCGACGGTGGCAGTGAGGCTGTTCCCGGAGGTGAGAGCGGCCGTGATCAAGGGGAAGCCCCACTTCGCTGACTTCAACCTAGTGCCCAGCGACTGGGGAGGCGGAGCAGAAGCGTGGGTGGAGGCAATGGCTGAAGGGTGGCCGAACCTAGAGGAGCTCCGGTTCAAGAGGATGGTGGTCTCTGACGACTGCTTGGATCTCATTGCCAGGTCTTTCAAGAACTTCAAGGTGCTGTCTCTCGTTTCCTGCGACGGGTTCAGCACGTCTGGACTTGCTGCGATCGCCGCCAACTGTAGGTAGGGATTGTCTCTCCTTTCTTCTAACTCTTGATGCAGATTTGTGATGGGACTTTCCATTCTGACCTTGAAAATTAATTTTTTGTGGTCGGATCTGGCGGTAAAAATGCTGCTGACAACTATTCTGCTAGTTACTTTAGAAACCGGTACATTTGGTTTGAAGCTTATAATTTTGTTTCCACAAGCAAGCAAAACTGAGTGTGGGGCGTGAGCCCTTTTTTACTGATCAATTTATTGGATATTTAAAGATACGGTTCTCTTTCTGGATTAGTGATTTATGCTTGTAGAATCTTCTCTTGTTTTTTGTTCTTTGATGACTCAATAAACAAGCCGCTTGATTAACAGAATCTAGATCATATAATTGATAAATGTTCTCATAAATCTGCGTCTGACATGCTGATGGAAAGCTTTCTTCTCCTTGGAAGATTGAACTCTGGGAGGCTCTTAAGATCTATAATACTAGAGAAGAGAGTGAATGATATGTAAACCTTAGTTTATATCGTTTAAAGGGCTTCTCTGCAAACGGCAATAAGGAAGAGATTTAAGAAATTGATATTTCGAAGGTCACAATTATTTGTTTTCTCCTTCCAGTATCAGAATTCAGTAAGAGCAAATAAAAACTTAACATACATCGAAGATTGAAACTTGGCAATAAGACAGATTCTGATCTTGAACAGGGAGATTGATTTGGAATCAGTTAGGTGGTATTATTTCTAATATTCTCAAAAGTTAAAACTATTTTTATTACTTTCTTCTACATAGTGTTTTGTTCTGCGGAGAACATTTTTTTCTTCTTCTGTTGTTACCCTTACTAAGTTTTTGGATACCGAGATGGTTGGGATGGACAAGTTTAAACCAAAGGCGATTGGTACACCATCCATAACAGGATTACTCTTATTATTTAGCATGTATGTCTCTATAAAAAGATGTGTTTTTAGTTTACCTTCGTGTAATTAAGGGAGGAGTTAGTTAACTATGAACACGCTTGTTGTAGTTTACAGTAATCAAGTAAAAAATTGTAGTAACTGCAAGATACTTGGCCCCACCAAGTAAACATGGTTAGACTTAGAAGCAGCGACAACAATTAACAACTGAAAGATGAGAAATAACAATGGTGAGAAGAGCCCCACTCACATATATATAATAAGAGATTCACAGGGGGAGCTAGTACTACAATTATGTAGATCCTATATTCCCAGATTTGTTGAGAACAGTAGTCAGTACTTCTGCAACCAACAAATAGAGGAGAGTGAAAATGTTCTAATATTCCATCCTTGAGTTAAAAAAGGTAGCTGTATGAGTGTACATATGCAGGCATGTATGTGCACAGGTTGTAAATCATACTTGCTTCTTAGAATGACATACAACTCTACTGTACTTGTTCAGGTGAATGTTACTTGGTAACCACTTTATATTTTATATTTAAGAAGGATAAGTAGAACATTGTATTTTCATCCTCTTACATAGCAAATCAAACTCAGATTGTTGGAAACTTGTTTCCAAAAGAACAATGAACTACACATTTTACATTTCTTATGTTTTAAAATTATATTCACAGTGATACCTTCATGGCAAATGAAATTAATATTTTGGATTTCTATTTTTCTGTATGTTTTTTTTATGATGCCAGGAATCTTAGGGAGTTAAACCTACGTGAAAGTGAAGTGGAAGAAACTTGTCTGAACTGGATCAGCCATTTTCCGGAGTCATTTACTTCTTTAGTAGCCTTGGATATTGCCTGCTTAGAAGGCGAGGTGAATGCCTCTATTCTTGAACGCCTCATTAGTAGATGTTCAAATATCATGACCCTCAGACTCAACCATTCTGTGCCTCTAGAAAGGCTTGTTGGACTCTTACAGAGAGCTCCTCAGCTAATGGATCTTGGAACTGGCAAGTTTTCTGCACGTCATAATCCACAGCTTTTCTCTAGACTTGAGTCGGCAATTGCAGGATGTAAAAATTTGAGAAACCTTTCTGGTTTCTGGGAACCTGGACTCACTTATCTTCCAGCAGTCTACTCAATTTGTGAAGGTCTTACATCACTTAACTTGAATTATGCTACGGTTCAGAATCCAGAGCTTGTAAAGCTAATCAGCCGGTGCAAAAATCTACGACGATTATTGGTATATCTGTTTTTTTTTTTTTTCCATTTTCAACCTTTCATTTTCTGACTGTTACGAGAAACTGCATGATTCTTTTGTATGTTTCCTTAACAAGTTGATAGTGAGGCACAGGTTCTCAAGCTTGATTCCATGGTCCATTTGCTTGCATGTTTCCTCTTTCCTTTCTCCACATCTTTTTCATCTCATCTAACAACTACTAATAAAAACAATGAAATGATTTTATCATACCATGAAAGGAATAGAATTGCACTGGTAGATTACATAAAGGTGAAATTTTGATAGCTTGCCGTAGTTTAGGTTGACTCTCTTTGACCATATGACATTCCACTTGGTCATTAATTTGCTTACTGACATGAAACTTGTAGGTTATGGATTTAATTGAAGACAGTGGCCTTGTTGCTGTGGCATCATCATGCAAGCTCCTTCAAGAATTGCGGGTGTTCCCTTCTGATCCGTATGATGCAGCAGAGCCTGTCTCTCTTACTGAACAAGGTCTTGTTGCTGTCTCTGCTGGTTGCCCGATGCTCCACTCTGTTCTCTATTTTTGCCGGCAGATGACAAATGCAGCCCTCCTTATGGTTGCAAAGAATCGCCCTAATCTTACATGCTTTCGTCTTTGCATCATTGAGCCTCATACCCGTGATTATGTCACTCAGGAGCCCTTAGATACTGGCTTCAGTGCAATTGTAGAATCCTGCAAGGATCTCCGCCGACTCTCCTTATCTGGTCTTCTCACTGACCTCGTGTTTAAATCCATTGGGGCCTCAGCAAATTATCTTGAGATGCTTTCAATAGCTTTTGCCGGTGATGGGGATATGGGTCTACATTACATTCTCTCTGGTTGCAAGAACCTGAGGAAGCTGGAGATCAGGGACTGCCCATTTGGTGATAAGCCATTGCTTCAGAATGCATCTAAACTGGAGACAATGCGATCCCTTTGGATGTCATCATGCTCTGTGACATTGGGGGCATGTAGACAGCTTGCCCGGGCTATGCCATGGCTAAATGTGGAGGTCATCAATGAGAGTGGGAGAGGACCGTTGGTGGCACAGCCTGATAATTGCCCAGTCGAGAAGCTCTACATCTACCGCACTATTGCTGGTCCAAGAACTGACACCCCGCAATGCGTTTGGACTGTTTAAGGCTGCACCAGTAGGCATATAAGTACTGTTGTTTCTACCTTTGATCGATCAGCACTCATTAAGTATGTGCTACAACTTGATCAAATGGAGCTCGGTATGAGATTATTATAGCTTGCAGCAATCTCCTAAAAGATTACCAACACTTGCAGCTTTTATTGTTGTTAAATTGTGGGATTGTCACTTGTAACAAGACTTACGTACGTTGTAGGTCTCCAGAGATGATGCTTTGTTTTCAAGGCTTAAGATAATTTTATATGACCATAATATATTACCATTGGATGTTGCTTAGCTCACCACATCCACAGCCAACTAGTTCAGTGCTAAACTAGTAGATCTTATCTGATTCTACAAATAAAGTTGAGTGGTCCGTTTCTTTTCTTTTCAGTGTGCTTAAAGTTAAGCTTCTGATTTAATCTCTTTCAGTCTACACAATCTTGCCTCAAATTATCATGGATAGTAGTACTACGACCTAGTCTTCATCATCACAGTGGCTCAACATTGATCTTGTACAATGAGATTCTTCCCATTGAATTTTATGTACAACTTGTAGTATTTCAAGATTCATTTGGTCGGTCAAGTGGTTGCATTAGTGTTTTTTCTCTCCTTCCCCATCTGCTGAGGTAAACAAAGGCATATTTAACATAATATTTTTTGATAAAATCTTTAGGGTGAAAATAATTTAATCGATTCGGTTTATTATTAATATATTTGTGGGGTTGTTAAGTAAAGAAATATTATCACATAATATTTAACATGATTCGAACATCACTCTCCTGCTCCGCAGCTATGTTTGGTTCAATGCCACAGCTTCCAAGAAAATTAGTGAAACGCTCATATGCAATTGGTGTCCAAAGATATATATTAAGATCTTGACATTCAGTTTCTAGGAAGAATCTTGTATTTGAACTCTATGCAAATCTCATCAACTTCTGAGTGATCTTATGTTTGGAAGACCATTTTAGTTGTTAAGAAATTCTTTAGTTGGAGTATCAGAATGATGATAGGTGATGGCAAACTCACACGATTAAGGCATGGTAGATGGAATGAGGATGTGCTCATATGTAATCACAGCATTATTCACTACATGTGCCTGTGCCAACAAGAGCATGACCTTAAGCCCTCAGACTCTGATGTAATCGGGGAGAGCAAGATATTCATCTCCCGCGTTTAAGCCACTAGGACTGTCACTTATATTTCTGGATTTATCCTAGTGGTCGATGAAAAATTTTCGTAGGATCAGATTGGTCACCTCCAGGATAAGTCAAATCGTAAGACATAAATACTTGGATTAAAAAAAATACATGACCTTGGATATGAATTGTAAAAGTATATGAGACCTCAATC
>JBAMIE010000022.1:6998983-7009326 GCA_037177295.1 Kaempferia parviflora | reverse complement strand
AACTATCCTCTATTAGTGTACTATGAGCATCTTCAACGTGAAAGCTCTCTAAGAGTTTTCATAATACCATATCAATGTCACATTAAAAAGTAAAAAATCCTATTCATCTCTCCACTGTTATAGGCATAGAAAAGTTGTTATCTTTTTATAAACTTGTGATTATAAGGAAGCAAATATTTGAGTTTAGATATATGATTAATTGATTTTTTATTTTTAGAAAAAGCTAATCTCTCTTTGGTTTCGACATGGCACATCCTTCTTCTCTTCTTTACTTAAGTTGAAGATATCATATTCTAATCTTAATCCTTTAGAAGAATCAACTGTATTGCTATTATCTCTTTTTGCTATATCGTTGAGGAGTCAGATCACACAGAGAAGTTAGAGTTTCTATAAACATTTGTTCATAAATTTTATTCATGTACATTGTTCATAAATATTATTTATTAACGAATTTAACACAAATTTATTCAAACTTATTCATTAACTTACAAAGAAAGGATTGCAATCTTCAATAGTTATAGCAATTTACAAGCTTCACAAATCCAAGAACAACTTGGACAGGGGAAAACCGCACAACTTCTACAACAAGCCCCTTCTCTGTTCCAAACCCAAAATATCAAAGTAAATTAATTTTCAGAACTACAAAGAAAAAACCAAAAAAACCAACCAGTAATCGTCGAAAACTAAACTCAAATCCTAATATGTCAGTTCTGTACAAAGAATGCTCTCCAACAAATTTGCTTTGCTAGAGCAGAGCAGACATCCTTCTCCTGTGCTTATGCAATGCAACCATCAAATTAGGATTTGAATTAGAAACCTTCTTGGCTCTTGATGCTGTTGATCCCCTGGAATCAATGCTGTTTTGGCTCATGCTCAAGTGATCACTAGGTTTACATGCCATGTTTCTCTTCTTTGGCAACGAGGAGATGCTCAGAGTTTGCGGTCCTAGGAAATCCGGTGGCTTCCTGGTTGATGCACTCATTGACCTCCATTTTGTCGTCGACACTGCTAACTTCTGCCTCTGCCTGCTGCACTCGGTGGAGGACATGAAGCCTGGAGCAGCTCGAGTTTGCAATCTTTGGATCGGCTTCTCTTCTTCGACTTCGAGGATTAGAGTGCTCCTTGGTGATCCATTGTTCATGTCAGAAGGAACTTGATGGAGCTTGTTTTTTTCTCTGATCAATCTCTCAGTCTTTTCAATTCGGCTTCTCACCTTCTTGAGTTCGTCCTCGGCTTCTTGTATCTGCTGCTCGAGCTCGTTGATGCACTGCTCCTTTCTCTTCTTGGATTCCTGAGTTGCACAATGAATCAATTATGTAGAGTGTAGATTAATTCCTTGAATCAAAATGTGAAATGGATTCATTGACCCAGGAGACAGTTACCTCTGAAAGCTCTCTACTGGAGTCTACTGCTCTAACTCTTTTGGCAAATGAAAGAGAGCAAATAGTCTCTCCTATATCTTCCTCACTGGCACTGATATGCACTATCATCAAAACCTTGGAACCATCACCTGTTAAACACAAATCCTTGATGTTAGTCCCAAGTTATGCAACCCAATTTCATAAACAAATTCACTTACCTAATGAGTCACTCAGAATCTGAGTAAGCTTACTGTTCCTGCAAGTATGCGAGGGGAAAACAAAACCCAATCAGGTATCATGATGTCTAACATGGTGAAACAAAGGTCCGATATGAGTCAAAATCAAAAGTCCAACTAGTTCATTGAATGTGCACCTATAAGGAATGTGATTGCGCTTCATTCTTAGTGCAGCAATAACATCACCAAGGGCTGATAAAGATAAATTGATAGATCGCCCTTCATCAAGTGTTTGTCCTTTGGCTCCTGTTTTCAGCAAACGCTCACTTCCACCGAGATCCACCAGCCAAAGCTTGCTTACTTGTTCAACAGCAACTTTCGCGGTGTCATTACTCGACCGGCAGATGGTAATTCTAGTCAAGCTACACATACAAAGCTAAGAGAAATGACATAATTACTAACCAAAGTAAGCATTAGAAATTGGTTTACATGTACAAGGCAAGTGACAGACCAATGAGATCTGCTTGAGGCATCATTAACATGTGTCCAGGATGTCGAGCGCGCATGTTTCCCTCTCGCATACCATCGGTAGGCCTGTTTTGCGTCGCTCATTGGCACATCCATGAGTCCTTCAATCTCAATGGTGCCATTGGCACTGCTGAGGATGCTGAGGTTACTGGTGAAATTTAACAAGCAATGTGTGAAACAAAGAATGACTGAACTACTTGTACGTTGACAGTCTATTAAGGGTGTTTGAAAGAAATAGTTCTAGATTGAAGTGAATGATTACCTTTTAGGGATCAAATATGTTGATCTAGCTGAAGAATAAGGTTTATGAACAAACAAGTCTCTGAGATTTCCCATGTAAACCTCCAGCATGCTCATGGACAGTCTGATCTTTGCAGATTTATCTTGAGAAATCTGGTGAAAGAGCTCTTCGATTGCTCGAGGAACGATTCCTTGTTGCCCATTTCTTCCTTCCTACAAATCTCTCACTTCCAACAATTAGCTTCACTGCACAAAGATCTCAACTTTTTTTTTCTTTTACTGAAATAAGATCGATCTACCATGGTGTGAGTTTTCCCAGTTCCAGTTTGGCCATATGCCAAGACGCAAACATTGTGGCCATCCAGCGCGGATCTGAGGATTGGTCGCACTTCTTGGAACACATCATCTAGGGTTCAAAAGATCAGGGTTAGCTCGATGATCTCCAATATTAAATCTCACCCAGGAGCAAGAACATTTTAATTACCTTGCGTTGACTCCGGAGGGAAGACACGATCCACAATGCAGTCTTTGCAGGTTCCAAGGGGTCTAACAGTGATCTTGTCTGCTTCAATGGAAATGGGCAATGCCTTCTTCTCATTCCTTAACTTCACCCTGCAGAAGACTCTGATGCTTCCTGCAAAGCCAAAACAAAAAAAAAAAAAGTCATTAATGGCGAAAGCAAGGTCTCTTTTTCACAAACAAAACCCACCTTTGATATCTAAGATTCTATTCAACGCCTCTCGACGCTTAGCATCAAGAAGGCTCTGCTTCGCCATCAGCTCCTTCACTTCAGCTGCAACAAAAGGCCAAAAAACAAGAATTTTAGTACTCCAAGCTGAGGAATGCACCAGTAACAAAAAAAACAAGAAACAAATTTTAAAAAGTAGCATTGCCTTGCAGGGCGGAGGTCGTGGAAGGCAATAGTGCTTCGCCGTCGTGCTCAGGCACAACGTTGACGTCCATGTAAACCACGGACGGCGAGGAAGCGTCCAAACCGAAGTTTTCCAGCTGCAGCACCATCTCCTCCAAGTCAAGATCGAACTGAAACTCACAGATCAAATCAAATGGGAACCAGCAAAAGGATCTACTTAACGTCTTCTGATCCACCACGCATTGCTGCTGAAATCTAAGATAAAAAAGTCCTTTTTTTTCCCCCACTTCCTGGTGCGAAACAGGGAGTTTAATAAGCCAGTCTGGAATGAGTCCAATAACACAACCAGATCAAAGGCGGTCTTTTCATCGTGGGCGAATATTTTCTAGAATTCCCAACAACCCTAGAGATTAGCAGCGACACGGGGACAGGTGTGATCTGTGCGTGGGCACATGCATTTTCTCACAATGAATTGTTTAGTAACAAAGTGATTGAGCTTTGACTGTGCAAATGGTTTGGAGTTTGGACGGTAGAGGGCGTGTCAGGCTGAGGAGGCCAGTCTTGGAGTTAACGGCAATGCTTGTGGCAATGATGGAGCGGCGGGTGCTCAGCGAGACGAGCGACAGAGCAGCGCAGAGGCGGCTGCTTTGGGAATCCCTGCAGCCTCTTTTAGGAGTCGCTGTTGGATTATCAATTGGATTCGCTGCTGGCTATAATAAGCAGAAATATTAGGAGAAATGGCGTATCTACTTAGATTGTGTTCGTTGCGCAACAAATTGGTTTAGATCTAAATAATTTTTTATAATTGATATCAAATATTTAATTTACTCTGTCTACTCCTATGAATCAATCATCATAAATTGGGAAAGCATGGGGGTGTTCTTGGATCTACCGTCTTCCCTAAATCTCACAATAACACGGATCGTACGGATGTCTCTAAATGATATTGACTTTTCTATTATATAATCAGGATTTATCTACATGGTGCCCTAAATCTTTTATACATAGTTATCTTTTCTTTTAAAAAAATAATTAATAAACTTTGTTAGTTCGCAGTGCTATATCCATCACCATGTAAATGAAATATCTATGATAAATTATGTGGTGAAATTTTTATCTCCTTCTTTTAATAGTATAAATACGTAAAAAATAATCTAAGTATATATATGATAAAAAAATAAGACAAATAAATGTCCACATGTTGCAAAAAAATAAATTCTAAATAAAGGTTTATAGACCTCAATTAATTGGACAACATGGGAGAACAACCATGCAAATGCAAACTCAACTGTCGGCTCACAAAAGGAATGATTTTGGTGCAAGATCAAATAATGTGGTCTTAATCATGAGGTTGATTGTATTAATGGAGGAGGAATTTGGCATTATCAGAGCCCTATCATTTTACTTGTAAGCATCAATCGTCTAACAATCATTTCTTCAAACAACGCAAACACAGCATCTTCCTTTCTTAATATCATTTAGATATAAAATTTTACTCTTATATATATATTACCATGGTAAAAATGAGATGGTCCAGAGTCTCAATTATTGTAGGCACTTCAGATCATATACGTGAAAGCCTGAAAGGATTCAGATAAGGACTCGATGAATAATCATGGCCCTTTCTTTCTCTTTTTTTACTGCACGATGAAACAAACATGCCATGTTTCAATTGCATGTGTGGCTGTGGAAGAGAAGTGAGGACAAGATTCCTGGGTGAAGAGACATCGTCGCATCGACATTTGCCTTTGGCATCATTGTGCGATACCAGCCAAGCCACTAGAAACATGCTTGTGGGGTTCTAAAAGTGCAATCATCAACAACTCATTTCATGGACAACCAGTTTCTAAAATATAATGCAGAAATAGAGAAGAAAGAAGCTAGAGAGTTTTCTTAAGTGAAAAAACAAACAAACAAAGAAAGAAATGACATGATCATCATAGGATTAATTAGTGACAGCTGAACAATCTTAATTATATTATCAAGCAATGCCATTCATTATTGCAAGTCCAAAGAAAAACAAAGGAGCTTTGAAACACAGCTTGTTGGAGCATCTTGCAATGCTATGGCAATTTTCCTCCAAGACTATCCATAATGATCAAATCATAACTGAAAAATAGAGCTGAAAATGGAGATTTAAAACCGAGGAAGCTTCGGAGCATTGTAGAGCTTCTACAAATAGAAAGTCACATGTGAATCTATAAGATTGAGGTCTCATTTGCCTTTTATAATTCAAATTCCAGGTTATGCTCTTGTTGGCACATATCCTAAACAATCGATGTTGGCAGCTAATTACATAAGAGTATATCTATATTTCATCTATCACACCATAATCATGTGAGTTTGTCATCATCTATATATATCTTGTTGGAGGATTTTCTGTTGGAATTGGTCCAACAGGGTGGGGTCTAGTCAGTCAGCTCACCAATAAGTGCATGGTTCAATCTAGTTGAGTAAGTTCTTATCTGTGCGAGGGATGTAACAATTTGGGCGCAAGCTTAGAGAATGACTTGGTGAAATAAACATGTCTATGAAGATGCAAACCACCCTCACATAGATAGAAGGACCCAATGAAGTTTTATTGTTCCTTGGGATTAACTTTGGGTCTTTCCTTCATAGCTTAGGTGGAAAGAAAAGCCTCCTAGAATTCTAATTTTGTATCATGATCTACGGGCCCAACAACAATAAGCAGACAGTTTTTATGGGGCATATACCTCCTAAAAGATAATAGGAGTGGCAAAGGTTTCTTCGGCCAGACAGAGATTGACTCTTAAGTGCAAAGGTGGAAGGGAGAAGACCCTTTCTCTTATTGCCTTGCCCAACTGCATAATTATGATTCATTAACAACCATCTTATACAACGACTTGTAAATCAAAATATAAACACTCAAAATTTCAAGTCTTAACAAACTTTCAAAGTTTTAGAACTCTTTAGAAAGGATAGGAGAAGAGAAGAGCTCAAGAGGAGAGATCGCGATTTGAGTTTGAGTGGTTTAAGAGAAGAGTCTTGGTGTCTTTATATAGTAATAGAGACAAGTGTGAATAGACAATTTGAATGAAATATTTGTATTAACAGGAGAAGACAAAATTTTCTTTTTTAATGTCTTCTCAACCAAGGGGTGATCATCTGAACACTAATGAACAACACGGTTCCCACAATGTTGTTTGGCACCGTACGTGCAAGCAAGTGTTGGTTGACACTGACATTCTTTCACGCACAAATAATGTGCATTTTATTAATCCCTTGATTTTAGTCTACATAAGCTAACATTCATGAGTATCTGACAGTTGCAGAAGAGTGATCTATTTCTAGGTCTTTAATTCCTAAGCCACAGAGGTCCTTAGGTCTTGAATAAGCAGCCTTTGAGTTGATCAGCTCCTGAGTATCTGACAGATGATCTGGAATTGTTGATAGTAAGACCATTGAAACATGAAAAGCATGCAACAATCACTGAAATTAAGCAGCCTACTCACTTTCTTTTTCTGTCTTACCATTTCAATGGTTCATTCTTGTCCAATCTGAATACACTATCATATGTCCACCATCTGCGTTGGGGACATGTAGGGACCCTCTCTTATTAGACCTGACCACGGGTCATGTCATAACTGGACCTGGCCCAGGCCCGGCTAGGAGACGGGTCGGTTACGATTCAAGTCCATTGTTAACTGTGGACTGCCAGTTCAGTGGGATTTTTGTTGGTTAAAAACGCTTTGTTGCAGGCACAATTCAAACTCAAGAACTCCGACATGAAAATCAAACTACTTAACTATCCAAACTATAACTATTATTATTTTCTACTTTAGCTAGTTTATTAATATATAATTAATAGTTTATTTATAAATTTGATACCCAACGAACAAATGCTACATGAACAAGTGAGTAACAACGCCATAAAAGGATAAAAAATTTTAAAAAAAAACTAAGTAAGCTTTAATTCCCCCTATACACTAAGGGATATATTCATGGGTAACTTAAATAAGTGTGCAAGTTTTTTATGAATTTAATTTTTTTTAATATAATAATCTTGAACCGTAGTAAACCATTGTGAACCGTGCGTGAACTATGAACCGACGGTTCCAAACCGTGAATCGTAATCGTCTTGGATGGTTAAGGTTAAGGGTTGGCCACCCATGAACCATCGAACCGGCGGCTCGAACCGTCGAACCGGCGGCTCGAACCGTCGACTCGCGGCTTCGAACCGTCGAACCGGCGGCTCCAAACCGTCGAACCGGCAGCTCTGAACCATCAACCCGTCAGTTTCGAACCATGGTCAGGTCTATCTCCTATTCCTATAAAAGGGGATCAAGGTATTATGCTTCATTTATTGACGATTGCATCTTGGGTATATCTTATAAAACACAGGTCTGATTATTTTATCATTTTTAATACTTTGGAGCTCTTGTGAAAAATTTCGTTGTGATTTTGGAGATAAATATACTTCGAATTATTTTTCACATTTACTTGCTTTTGATGATATTTAGTAACACAATGTGATAGTGTTACTAAATACTTAAATTGTCAATTTGCTAACGTGATAGTTTTATAAAATCTCATGTTGAAATGCCATACAATGTTAAATGAAATGTTAAAGTGTCAAAAATTCATAATGATCAAGTGTTGCATAGTGCTAAACCAAATGTTAGCTTAGGGACGGATTGACGGGAGCACTTAGGGCGAGCGAATCACCCTTTTGTCATATAAACTAAATGTTTTGAGTTGCCACTCTAAAGCATTGTTAATTAGTTTGATAGTTTGAAGGTGTTATAGCATGTTAGTTTGACGATGTTATAATACATTTTTGAAGCATCATTAAAAATATTAATAACCATGACTTAATAACAATATTTGAAGCATTATCTAATTTTGACGATGTTGAATACATCAATAAAAATAGGGCGAAAACATATCATTAAATGATTAAGAGATACTAAAACGATTATTTTGAATTTCTAGGATTTTGGAAATTTCTTTTTTAATTTGTCAAATTTTTCAAAATTTTTAAAAAATATTTATAAGCTTATTGATGATTGTAACAGAAAATTAATAAATTATTTAAAATAAATAAATATTCTTCTATGTTATTTAAAGTTTTGAAAATTTATTTGGATATTTTTCTAAACTATTTAGCAATCTCAGTCATTTTGAAGATTCATCGCGGGTCAATTTACGATGGTATATATTTAAGAAATTCATGCTCAACTCAATTCTAAGAAGAATACTTTACTAGTTATCAATTCATATTGATTTGATATGTTTTAGCTTGAATTTTCAACAAAGCAGAAATTGTCAATTCAATTGAATGGTGCAATCATTTAGTTCGGTCTTCAATTTTTTTTTTTTTTTAAATCCAGATATTTACAAACTGATCAACGTAACCAATTTGATCCTTCAGAAATTTTCTATTAATTATTAAGATAAATAAAAAAGCGTTCAACATGATTAATTCATAGACTTATTTTGTGACTCTATTTGTTGAGTTTATAATTTATTGAATTGATTTTGCACTATCCCTCTTTCAACTACACGTGACCTCTTATCATCTAATTGCAATCAAAGATGATAATTCTCACCCCTTCATAATCATAACTGTCGTATGTGATTTTAAAGGGAGATGACCCGAAAATGTATTTCACACATATTAAAAATCGATTTCATAATTTATTACAATAATATTATATGTAAATACTAATTATGTCAATCCGTGGCAGCCTCTTATCCTCTAATAAACAATGTCTATCAATCGTCAATTATATAGTTGCAATTTTGACCATCTCAAAAACTAATTCAAAGTTTTGAAAATAAACCGCCAGGTGGAACACAGGCAAGAGTTAGGTTGCAATCTAACAAGCCTTAATTATATGTAGAATACCACCCTCACTCACTAACTCTTCCAAAGTTGAATGTCATATAGTTGATCAAAATTTTTATGCTAGTGGTTTTTTTAAAAATTTATTTGGAAGCTTCTAAAAAATAATAATTTGTTGCATATTTGTAACTTCGACATGCTAAAACAGTCTCTTATAAAATATAATTTAATTAAGACTATCTATAATATATAGATTCAATGTGATCGGTTGTGATTTTATTTTATGTAAGTAATTTAATTCTACAAAGAGTTTGTGGTAATTGAAGGGGTCATCACATTTGCATAATTAATTTTTCCCACAGTTTTGACAACATCAATTAACACAGACTTAAGAGTTATGTTGGATTCTAGCCCAGAAAAAAGTTTTTTTTTTTACTGCCCATTATAAAAAAGTTTTCACTATTAAATTTATTAGTTTTTTTTTAAGTTTTTTATTTACCTATCCTTCCGCACTCAAAATCCAGCTCACCCTTTTTCAAATCCGTCCAATAAATATATATATATTTTTGGAAATAAATTTTCTAAAACGTGGAAATGAAAATCAACACTTTTAACTTCACTTTCTCAATGTCTGTAGGCTGTAGCAAAATGGAAGAACACTGCCATGGATGTCATTACCTGGAAGAAGGAACACTGTCATATTAATATATATAGAGAAATTTTAACTTGTACAACTTTATATGAGCACTCATGGATAACGTTTGACGTGGTGAGCTGACGTAACGTTTAATTAAATTTTTTAATCACTCTTCTCTTTCCTGCACGCAGAGCCTTTTTTCTCCTATATGCAGCGCCTTCTCTCTCCTGCATGTAGTGTAGCGTTATTTTAAAAAGAACAGTGCTGCACAGAAAAAAATAATACTGTGCAACATTTTTTTTTTTTAAAAAACAACTGTTCTTTGAAGTAACATTATTTTTTTTTAAAATAATTATTTTTTGAAGAACAACCCTGCATGTAAGAACAGCTCACATGTAGAATTGTTCTTCAAAGAACAGCTCTACATGCGAGCTGTTCTTTGAAGAATAGCTCACATACAATAACAGCGCTGTATGCAGAGCTGTTATTCAAAAAATAGCTCTGCATGCGAGCTGTTCTTCTACATGTAGGAGAGAGAAAAATAAATAAAAAATTTGATTGAGCGGTGCGTTGGCTTTCCACGTCGGACGTCGTACACGATCGTGCACATAAAGATGTGCAGTCTAAAATCTCTCTCTCTCTATATATATATATATATATATATATATATATATAGTTTGCTTCAGGAATTCTGACTTGTGGCAAATTTTGGGCCATTTGCTAG
>JBAMIE010000022.1:6980501-6991250 GCA_037177295.1 Kaempferia parviflora | reverse complement strand
AGTTTAGGTCAGGGTAGATAGCTGGATGCCCACCCGAAGTCCATCAGCGATGGTCAGGTGGACAGGCTACCAAGCGCCGAGCAGGGGCGAGCAGGGGCTTCTGGATAGCCTCTGACCGTTTGTCCCGACTTAAATTATAACCTAAATAGAAAGGTAAATTTAAAGAGAGATCGTAATTAAACACGACTACGATCTGACTATAATTATATTATAGACCAAAAACTTCAGTCTCTCGTAATAGAGTTCCCAAGCTGGACATGGTACAGGGAGGGATCTCTCGCTCACTCCTCTTCGGCAAGGAGTGACCCTCAAATAGGGAGCCGCGTGTGGGACTCATACCGAAATTGATGAGATTTTGATAGTAGAGATGTATGATATGATATTAACGGAGCTAAAATTTCCACCGGACTGCCCAACGGGAGTTTCTCATTGTAAATAAAATTTCAAATATAACGATTAACGAGCTCCCTTTGCGGGAGTTTTTTTATTAATGTTGAAAACAACTAGTCAAATGGGGAGCTGCTCCTTTTTTATTGTTTAAAAAAAATTTACAAAAAAAATAATTCTAGGTATATTTGGTACGGTAGGACTACTTTTATTTTAAAATATAAAAAATAATTATAGATATACCTGGGCACGCTAGGTTACAATTAGTGAAAAATAATTTATGTTACATTTAATTTATTGTTGCACTCATTCTTTTTAAATTTTATAAAATTCAATTATATTATATATATATATAATATTAAATACATATTCTATATAAAATATAAATAATGTATAAAATACATTATATATATAATATAAAATATAAATAAAGAATAGTTGACTATTCTTTAAAATGAACTTCAGTTTTTTTTATAATTAAGAGATAAATGAGATTTTATTTTAATGTTGCATGGTAGAGATCATAAAAAATCCCTACAACTCGATGTTCATATATAAGTACCTCTCGCTTTTTGTGTTGCATTGGCACCTTCGAACTAAATTTAATTTGAATTTTTCAATATCTTCTTTTTAACTATTGTCTTCTTCTACTCCTCCCTAAAAAATATATATATAAGATTTAAAAAACTTTACTGGAACTAAAAATTTAAAGTTACGTGTAAGGTCGTTTATCTTTAGCATGACCATTAATAAATTATAAGCATATGAACACATGCGTTGCATTAAAGTACGTGCAATAAAATATATAAATATGGTAAATGAGACTGGTAAGAGTATGTAAGTCTATATAGTACTGAAATATAAAGGAATACTAGAAAATTCTAGAGCACACTACTGTCTAGAAAACTTTAGAATAAACTACTATAATGGACTCTCTCCACTTGCGATGTTGTCAATCTTGAGATGTGAAACTAAAGAGATCATGATAGTATAATTCCTATTAATGAGAAAAATTCTCAATATTACGTCGCAGTTGAATCTTAAACTCTAGATCCTTAATTGTAAAGAAAATTTTTCAATAATAGATGAGTCTAACTCTAAATCTATGATTGATTAATGAGAAAAAATTTAAATAATACACTGCAGCTAAGTTTCGAACTTTATACCCCTAATTGAAATTACTAATAAATTTTGAAATTATTTTCGATGTGAAAAAATGACATTAACCTAATTTAATTTTAGTTAAGTCTAGATTCTTAATAAAATAGTAAGATTTAAAATTATATATTTAGTAACATTAAACAATGATTATGTTTCTTATAGTCTATCTCAAATTATATAAAAGGAAATAAATTATAGAGTCCGTTTATAATCGATATAGTTAGTAATTGAAAGGAATTTTTTCTCATATGCTTATCAGAAATTAATCTTTATCTCATTGTAATAAATCTATGACTCTCTCATTGAAGACAATATATTTAGTAACTTGAAATTTGAAAGAGTATTTTAAAAACCCACCAAAGAATGATTGATGATAATTATTATAAATAGCAAATACACTAAAAAGGGTTTCTCAATAATTTAAAAGGACCTCATATATAACAAATAATAGTTAAATTAACATTTTCTTTTATATTGTGATCCTTAATTTGAACATTATAATAAAGATCCCCAGAAACTCTCGTTGATTTGAATTGTCCCTCGCGAATGATAGCAATTTATAGTCGATTCTCTTTAGAAACGCTATTATTTTCACTCCAAACTTTAACACCATTTAATATTTGGAAACACAATTAAATCAATTGAACTCACTTAAATATAACTTCAATTGTCCCTAGTAGTTTATAGTCGATTCCCTTTAAAAATGATATTATTTCACTCCAAACTTTAACATTTAGAAACACAAGAAAATCACTTATATGTACCAATACAATTTAAATTAAAATAAACCTTTTATAGGCATTAAAAATAATTTAAAATACAATCTATTAGGGCAGTTGTATTTGTTTATAAGATAACATACATGACGCAACTATTATAATAACACATGACTTTTCGAAGACACACTGATATTAATGAAACCAATTTCCCAATTGTTCATGTACAATTCGCTCCACCAGAGTATTTATAAGGCTGACAAATGGCCATGGTATATAATTATTTCAGCCATATTTGTAAAAATTTAATACTTGAATTGTTAGGGCCTCTTTTGCAAAAGACCCCTCCAAAAAGTGGCGTATGCTGCTTAAAGTGGCGAGCACACGGTATTCTTTAGTAAAAGGCGAAAGAATAATTCGCTTTGTGCTCACCACGCAGCTGCGTGATCTTCTGAGGGTAGCTTCGGATCAATTTATAGTAACCTTTGTGGAAAACATAAGAAAATCAAGCGATGTGGGACTAAAAACCAACCAGCGTTTTTTTAGCACCACCAATAGACCTACGGGCGCTACGGCATAACATGACTCGATGCTCTGCGGCGCCCGCGCTCTCCCTGGTTTATCCTTCTCTCGCTTCCACTCCTCTGCCCTCCAAAGCCAGAGGGCTCTTCAGAGCATCTTCCCTCCCCTCGCCCAAGCCACGGGCCAAACGCCCCAATTATCTCCGCCTGAAGATCCTAATTCCCAATCCCCAGCTACTCCAAACCCCTCCTCTTCCTCCGCCGCTGCAGACCCATGAGCCTTGGGTTGTGGTTCTCGAAGAGGAGGTCAACGCTGTCGAACATGTGGTAGAGGAAGTCGACGCCGCAGAGGTAGTCGAGGATGCGGGGGCGGCGACGGTGGGGATCGACCCCGCTGCCGACCTTCAGGTGCTCCCTCGAGAGGCCTTCGGTATAGTGCTGCGCTTCGCGGCGCTTGTAGCGGTACAGACTGTGGTTGCGGTCTGGTTTTTGGGCGGCGTCGGAGGCAAAGAGGGGAACGGCTCTGGCAAGCTGCAAGTCGAGGAAGGCAGGGTTGGGAGTGCAGCAAGCCAAGTAGCGGAGTTTCAGAAGATCCTGGAGATCAGAGCGATGGCTAAGGAGGCGAGGGAAACTGAAAGGAGGGAGCTTTCTGAAGAGAATGGAGTCCAGGGCGAGTTAAGCAAGAAGATTAGTAGGTTGAGAAAGAGATCTCCGAAGGTCATCTTGGACGAGAATGGATTTTCTGTGTCTCTGCCGCTGTCTTCCAAGAATGTGGATGAGGAAATGGATGGAAAGAAGCTCAAATCCAAGCAGAACACGGATATCAAAAAATTGAACTACAAGAGAAAGGGTGGTTTTTTAAAATCCATAAGGAAATCTGAAAATGTTCCGAAAGGTTTTGGTGGATCGGGAAAAAAGCAAGAGCCTGGTAAAGGAAGCAACGGTATGACTTTTCCATGATTCATACGACTGAAGATTACTTTCTTCCTATAACCGTGATCTCGGTCTTAATTTATTTTTTCTGATATATTTTTTCTCAACCAATGACTTCATTATTGATCATTTCTTGTGCTGGTGATTTTCATTCTAGTCCAGTACTCTAGTAGTCTGATTTTCATTCTGTAACATAGCTTGTATCCTTGAATCAAACAGGTTATTTCGGTTACATGCTAGTATGATTTACCCATACTAGCTACTAAAGAGTGTGCTTATCTATATTAGTGGCCCTGGCTGAGATTCTTTCCAATTCTGCACAATGATGAACCATCTCATGTTCTTTTTCAGATACACTAAAAATCCTGTCTTTAGAAATTGAAGAGTAGTTCTTTTGATACTTTTTCTTCACTGAAGGAGGCCAATCAATGTGTAAGGTCTGATACAGCAATCTAGTTAGGCCTTCATAATTGCGAAGCAAAATCATTTTATAGTAGCATAGTTTCAAAATTATTTCATGAATATCTAGTTACTTATGAAAGATTTGATCACAAGATAGTTTTATTTTATCAGTATATCAGAACTTAGATTTGATTACCACTGCATAAAAATTGCTGCCAGTCTTTCAGCAAGACTACATTCAATTGATGTACAAACTGAAAATCTCAAAGTTTACTTCTAATATCCAGAGATGATATTCTTGTAAAATTTCCAAGGAGATTTTCAATGTCCATGGAGTTAGGAGTGCCTTGTTGCTTTCATCAGCATCATATTCCACAGTGATCTATGATAGCATTGCTGTTGACATGGTCTTTAATTTTTCAGGATTCTCTGAGTGATATGCTCATATATTGTTATATAAGATGTTTCTGCCTTGTTTTTCCTGCAACATTGTCCTTTGCAAAAATTTGTGATTCAGAAACGTGTACTTGTTCAGATAATGTTTTAAATAGTTGTTTCTCCTCTTTTCTTGTGCAGTTATATTTGTTAACTTTTGTAGAGCTTGAAATATTGCCTTTAAAGGAATTGTTTGTCACTTTCATCTAAGTTTGATATGTATAATGAACAAATTTATTGTATCTCTGACAAATAAGCTAGATTTCATTGTAATCAATTTCATTGTTGTGACGCTATCTTCCACAATGTAGCTTTTCTTAGACTTTTTCGCTACTAAGCCTAATGTTGATCTCTAGAATTTTCTTTTCATGAGTCTCTGGCAACTAATTGTCAAATAAATGAAAGTATCGTGTGTATTCATCTTAGGTGGTGTTCACCAGATTGCTGAACAAGCTGCATGGCATCATGAACAAGGCAACACCCATGCTTCTGAGAAGACCCAAAGCCTGCATGATATCATGGATGTTGTGGCTATCCCAGGTCAAGAGGCAGTTAGACAAGTTAGTAAAGGTGGTCATATGTATATAAGCATACTTGGATGAATAATAACCATGTGGATGATATTGAGGGCATATCTTCCTCTGCAGGAACCAATTCCACCAATGACATGGCTGAGACCTTCCGAAAGAATGAGAAAAGTTTCAAAGAAATTACTGGAATAAGTTCCTTGGAGACAGAGAAAGTTGATAAACCAAGGTGCAATTTACATGCTGAAAGGATTGATGGCAGATCATTTGTCAATAAAGACAATCATAACCAGTTGAATTTTTTAAACAATCCTTGGTGGCTAAAACTGCCATATGTTCTAGTAAGCAATTCCCAGAATATAATTTCTGCAGCAGTTTAATCTTTCTCTATGAGCAAATATTTTCAGTTCCTTTTAGTTGTGTACTGGCTTCAATTTGTTTCTTGCAGCCAATTTGGCGCTGATTTATGTCTTAATTTCAAACTGATAAACTTGTATATGTACTAATAGAACAATTACTCTTGATTTAGGGTATTCTTCTGCGGAGAGGATCTAATGGTAGGGGCCCGGAAGGGCTTTATTCTTTGGAGTCAAATCCCTCATTAGGTGAAGAAAGTGCTTCTTATACTATTGTGTTCCAAGATCGTGGTGATGCTATGAATTTCTGCTTCTTATTGGAGTCCTTTTTTGAAGATCTGGGAGATGTTAGTGCTGATGTGGTTCCACTGACAATCCAAGTAAGGATTCCTCTTTGAACTAGTACATTAAAATGAAACAAAATTTAAGAAATTTCTTTCAGTGAAATTATCCGCCCTCATCTTTTGCTATATGTTCATGATAATAATAGAGTCAATTGCTTAGATACAATGAGTTTAGTCCCATACTGGTACTTTTAGATATAGGATGTTATCATTTGTTCTATGTGCTGATGTCATGATTATCACATAACAAATGCAATAGAATGTTTCTTTGAGATTGCATAAACTTAACAAGGTTTCAAACTCTTTTTTAGGCTAAGACTTTTCAAAATGAAGTATTCCCAAAGGGCGAGGCTGCCATTTATAACGTAATGCTGCAGCAACTTGCAACATCCACACGACCTTCATTTGTGATTTCCTTCCCAGTGAAAGAGTGACCATTGCACACTGGAGGCCTTACCACACAACACAACCTTGCATTACCTCCTAGGGAAGCTTGTTGCATCTGTCATCCAAGTAAGCTGCTTCACCCCTCTCTAGGAAAGTCAACAGCATCTGCTCCCCTCCTTACATCCAGGAGTAGTTGACCAATTGAGAGAAGCCAGGTCCAGCTAGTTATCCTCCATCTCTTCCACCTAATGAGTCCAACGCAGCCAACCCAGCCCGATCAATTCATTGTCTCATTCAACCTAGTGAGTCCAACTAGTTTGGTCGATCCAGTCAACACGACCAACCCAGCTTGACTCATTTGTCTATGCCCAGTACACTTGACATACTTAGTCATTCATTATATATATCTCTATTTTAATTTTGGGATGATAACCTTTTAATAGATATTATATTTAATATAGGTTGGAGCAAACCTATATTACAAACCTTTCCCCTTCTTAAAGTATAAAATAAATTGAGTGGACTTTTTTTAAAAAAAAATAGTGGATTGAATTATTTCTTGGAATGAATCATTCCCCCTCAATTCGTCTATCCATACATTCAAATGGAATCATTAAGCAACAAAACCATTCCATTTATGAGTACCAAATGCATCCTAAATTCTACAATGCCGCCTTGTCACGCAGCACAACCTTGCATTTCCTCCTAGGGAAGCTTGTTGCATCTGTCGTCCAAGTAAGCTGCTTCACCTCTCTCTAGGAAAGTCAACAGCATCTGCTCCCCTCCTTACATCCAGGAGTAGTTGACCAATTGAGAGAAGCCAGGTCCGGCTAGTGATCTCCTCCATCTCTTCTACCTAACGAGTCCAACGTGGCCAACTCAACGCGATCAATTCATTGTCTCATTCAACCTAATGAGTCCAACTAGTTTGGTGGATCCAGTCAACACAACCAACCCAGCTTGACTCGCTTGTCTATGCCCAGTACACTTGACATGCTTAGTCATTCATTATATTTGTCTCATTTTTAATTTTGGGATGATAACTTTTAATATTTAATATAGGTTGGAGCAAACCTATATTACAAACCTTTCCCCTTCTTAAAGTATAAAATAAATTTAGTGGATTGAATTATTTCTTGAAATGAATCATTCTTCATTCCCCCTCAATTCGTCTATCCATACTTTCAAATGGAATCATTAAGCAACAAAACCATTCCATTTTTGAGCACCAAATGCATCCTAAATTCTACAATACCGCCTTTGGCTATGGAATATCTTCTCTCTAAGTTCTTAATTATCTCCTTCCAATGTTGTCCATGTTGCTACTGCATCTAAACTTGCCTATTCATATATGCAAAATTGTCCTCTTAAAGTCCACAAAAACACCTGCTTTTCTACCATATCCTATTTCAAGAACTTTTAGATATTGCTTTAACTACCTTCTACTTTTATCACACCTATTTGTCTCCAATAGACCAAACCACTAAAATATTTTGTTCTTATTTTCTCCTTCTAGCAAAGAGTCAATTTGTACTATCCATCTCCAGTGAATATCTAAATAGACAAAAAGGTATGTTTTCAATTTATAGTTCTAGTAGAGTTATGCTGTGTTATCCTTCTTCGCTTCATGATCTTTAAATAACTTCCTTTGCTCTCAAGTCCATTGTGTGCTACTAAATGCTTCCCTTTAAGGAAAATGATACTTGAGAGATTTGTTCCTCAGGTATCTCTTCATCAAAACTTCATTTCATTTATCCTATTTATATCAATTTGATTGTATGATGATTTGAGGCCACAGGGATTTTTGGCTATGATAATTATGTTTTGTTTCATAATGACCGTGATGTAGTCTACATTTTCAAGTTCTAGTTCATGTAACAAGTTGGTACGTAGATAATATTAGGATTAAGAGTATTAGAGTTAATAGGCTATTAGGTACAATGTTTGGTACCATATTAGTAATTTCAGAGTTAGGATTAATGATTATTTCATAATACAATTTTTCTTTTCCCAAACTTAACAGTTCAACTAATTCACTCATGCAACAAAAATTAATTCTTAGTGGTTGTATAAGATTTACCCATCTTTGCAGTCGTATATTAAAAGTCGACAATGCACAAAGCAATTTTTTAATGCTAATAAATGTAGCTGAACTATGAATTATTTTCTCGGAAATGCATGATATTCAAGATGATTATATTGGCATTTGCAGGAACTTACAGAGGCACTAAATTCGGATGCTTTAAAGCTACTTGTTGTGAGAAAGGGACAGATTCGTCTATATGCTGGCCAGCCTCTCACTGAAGTTGAGACTGAGATTCGCTCTTTGTTGAACTAAAGAAACTACAATGTACTCTTGCTTTACATATTGAGAGGTCCACTAGAGATCAAAATTTCTGAGGAAAAAACAAGCCGGCCGAATTATCTCTTTCTTGGACAGGACTTCAGTCATTTACTTGAATCGTACATATCTAAGTTTTCCTCACATAGGCCAAGGATCTGTATTGTAGAAGAACATCACAAAACCTCCTCTTCCTTCTGTCCGAAGCTTCACTTTAGTTTGGTCACGAATTCTTTAGGTGTAAATTATGTGTCGAAGATCTAAATTTTCTATAAACAGGGAAAATTTTCCTCCATATGCAATGATTTTGTATTCTATTTTCAAAAATAATCTTGTATTCTAACTTCAGCAAACTGTTGAGAATGAGAGCTTTGATGTAACAGTAAACATTTTGTGGTCACAGGTTTGAGCTGTGAAAACAGTTTCTTGTAACGTAGCTAAGATTGCGAGCAATAATTCAATGTGGTTTCGATCTTGCTTCGAAATTCCACAGCTTTGTGTATCGGACACTTGTAACTTCAGCAAATTGTTGAGTGTTAGTTGACTGGGACAATTTGATTGTGTTAGTTTTTTTAGTAAAGGTCAGGGGTGGTAAAAATAAATCCGACCGGATCATCAAATCTGAGTTAATTTGAAAAAAAATTCATGTTCGTGTTGGGAGTTTTCGAGTTGGGGTTCAGATTGAAAATTTTTAAATTGAATTCGAGCTAATCAGAATTTAGGGGTTAGTTGATTTTTAGGATTAAATCAAATTTTATTTTAAAAATTAAGATTTTTTATGTATATTAATATCAATGTTAGTATAGTAGTAATGAGTATTGAGATAAAAGTAAAGTATGGTAGGAAAAATAGTCTAAAACAAATTCTAATCCGATTCAAATATGATCTGACCACCCAAATTGACATCCCTATTCAAGGTGTATCAAAGTTGACATTAAGGATAAGTCACAATACTAATGTATATTAAATCAGGAAGATATATAGAATTTCTTCCGCACGAAGAAAATCATTAAAAAAATAATTAATTGTCATATTTTTTTATTTTATAATTTAAGTATACGGTTCGTATACATTTTTAAGATGAACAGTTCAATGAAAAATCCCATCCATCGTTAGGGTAAATCAAAAAAATATACGTGAATTCATATGAATAATCCAGTGTCACAAGTAAATTAAATTTACTGGGCATGTTACCTAGGGAGCTTATGTCATTTAACATCTGTGATAAAAGGCGAATCGCTCGCCCCCAGCGTCCCCGCCGACCCGTCCCAGAGCCAATACGGAGGAGGTAAACCACGGGTGACTACTAGCCATAAATGCAAATAGTTAAGACATGGGGGAGGTATATACTCGGGTATGCCGAGATTCGACCTCTAGATCTCATGTGACAAGCTCTCATGTCTTAACCATCGCACCGCTCCGAGGGGACTTTATCTCATTTAACATCGCACCATAACCTAGGGGCAATTGTCCTGTAATCTAGAATTATTAATGGAAGATATCAATTGAAAAATCAATTCGGTTCTAAATTATTTTAAAAATAACCGACTCCAATGTGAATTTCTTGCACTCAACTTGTGTTTTTTCAATAAATTAAATTGCATTATTTTTATTATAAAATTTTAAATTCCGCTAAAAACTTGATAGAATGAATGATGCAAAGTTGATATTATTGCTTAGACAAAATGAGCCGTTTTGATCAAAAACGGTTTTACATTGTAATAATTTTGATATGGGACAATTTTGATGCGCTAGAATAATTTTGATTAATATCAAAGTAATCTTGACAAATGTCATAGTAATTTTATTCAGTGTTAAACAATTTTGATTATGATAATAATATAATATAAAGCAAAATGTATTGGAGATGGAAAATTAGATGAGACATTTTTTTAATATAAAGATAATAAAACTAAAAGATGTTTGTTAAAATTTTTTGTCTAAATAATATTATTGATTTATTGGATTGATTATAATTGATTGTCTTTTTTAACAATATTTTAATAAATTACAAATTTAAGTAAATGATTTTAAAAGATTTGTTAAGGTATTACATCGTCCATATTTAACAAAATAATTTTTTTTACCGAATTTATGAATTGATAATGATAAAGTTTTACTAGTTCAAAATACGGATCCAATTGTCAGAGACTTTTTCGTGGGACTAACGGGCCACTCGATCACTATATAAGCCGCTGCCCGGCCTGCCATTGTGCTTCATCGACTCTTCGTTAGTTGG
>JBAMIE010000022.1:6961717-6979655 GCA_037177295.1 Kaempferia parviflora | reverse complement strand
GGAATTAGGGCACACATCAGATAGAAAAAAGGGAAGAAGAAAATGAACGCAGCAAGAAAGAGAGTTACCCACCTGAACGTAGAAAAAAGGTAAATCGAGAAGCGGTAGTTGGCCACAAGAAAGAGAGTTACCCACCTATAAATCGAGAAGCGGTAGTTGGCCACTGCAGAGGAGATCTGCAGGGTTGTTCGTTCGGCTTTGCCAAGAATCGACCCCTACCCATTGTAGCAAGTTGGCCTCACCGTAGCCAACTCAACCAGGCCTACGTGCCTCGGAGGCCTGTTTAATACTCATCAAGCTTGACCTGAAAGTATTATGATTCTTTGTATAATCTTTGTGGACTCAATTTGCTTAATTGGTGTTTCTTAACTGATAAATTTTCTATATCTAATCTACATAGAAAGGAAAGTCTTCACCTAATAGTGTAGAGCTAGTCATCTTCTGAAGCACCATTATTCACCTAAAGAAAAAGGAAGACTGATACTTTCTTCTGTTTGATTAGTTGTTAATTTACAACACTGAATCATTTGTATGTTCACTGCAGTTAGTACAAACCGAGCTGTTATGCATCTGTGCTGGTCCTACTTGATTGATGGCAGTTCAACTTAATATATCTTTATTTTTTTTTATCTTGAATAATTTGAAAATAATTGTTTATATCAATAGGTGGGATTGTGGAATGTTCATGCTCAAGTATACAGATTTCTACAGCCGTGGTTTAAACCTCTTTTTTCAGCAGGTACTTCCTTAAACTGAGTTACATGATCATCACCTATCCCTACATGGTGAAGCTGTCAGATTATTAGTCTAGGTTTTATTCGTACTGGTGGTCGTACATTTCACAATTCTATGCCCTTTTCTCAGGAAAACATGCCATACTTCAGGAAGAGGACTGCCAAGGAGATTCTTAGATTAAAAGCTGATTGAAAGGGGGGAAATAATACTGAATAAGAAGCGTCGGCGTGAGTTTTAGCTGAAGTCGTCTTCAGAGCAAGTGATAGAATGGGAAGATTTAGAGAACCATGGAGGCAAATGAGAAGTGCTCTATTTTGAGAAATGAACTAACAGTACAAGGAGAGTTGGATATTGGGAAAAGATGGAACAGTATGCATCCATTGAAATATCTCCACGTATATACATATGGATTATAAGATGTTACAAATATTCTCTCAGCAGAGGTAACGGGCTTTTTTCTGTGAAATGTTTTGGTGTCCATATTGGTTCTAGGCTTTTTGTGTGAGCGTGTCTTTTCTCTACGTTGTCTTGTCAAGCAACTCAACAAGTATACGGTGGTCGCATCAACTGGTTTTGTAATGATCATGATATTGCTAGCTTAGATTTTTTTTTTTTTTTTTTTTAATTCCATTCTAAAATTATGGTATGTCACACCTGATTAGAGGAAAAGTGCGGAAGGCTTAAATGGAATTCTTTATTATTATTATTATTATTATTATTATTATTATTATTATTTTATTTTTTAATTGGCTATTTCATCGATTAATTTATGGATGGTTCATCAACATTCTTAGATTAATTACATATTAGGAATATTAAGAGAAATTTATATCTTGATTTGTTGAGGTTAGAACTGAAATTCTCCTTTTAATGTAATATGTATACGTACTCATCCGTATGACGCTTTAAGAAAATGTTTGCGGATTAAAAACAGGGAAAGTTCGCTCGTGCTTGTTTCTGCTCGAATAAATCAAGTTTATATGAACAAAACACAATCTATATTATACATAAACGTTAAATCTTTGCCCTCAAGCAATGGTGTAGAGCACCTTCTCAAATTTTCAAATACATAAAAAGTGAGTTTAAATATTTTTTATAATAGACAATTAACTTAAAAAATGCTGAATTAATAGATCGTCTATTGTAAACGATTTACTAAATTGATGTAAAATTTTCATGGATCGAATTAATCAACATAAATTGGATATATAATACCAACTAAAAAATAAACATTAAATCTTATGAAAAACCAACAGCGAGATGAAAAAAAAAATCCAACACTATAAACGGCGCAAATCCTCAAAAGATAACTTTAAACACTTCTCACAAATGGTTCGCCATATCAAAATTGCATGTCAAGTCATCGATATGATAACATAACAAGTAAACGGTAGTTCAACTTAACGATCTCCAAACAAGAACATCTCAGATGCATAACCAGAAAATAAGAAACAGTTATAGAACAATTGGACCCTCTGAGTTGCACTTCGGCTTGATCATGCAAATCCAAAATCAAATAAAGTTTAATTAAGAAGTCAATATACTAACAGTTGACAAAAAAAAACAGTAACTATCCAAACTTAAAAGGAACCAGAAACATGACTTTATGCGTAGGGAAGATACACGCACAAAAAAAAAGAATGAAAAAAGACAAAAAAAAAAAAGTGAGAGCTATTAAGAAATAGATCCAAGGTAGTGAAAGTGGCAAAAAGAAAAAACAATTCAATAAGCACAAGAAACAAATTTGGACGTTTATTACATCTGATACCGTCCCAATTACCTTGAACATTATTAACTATTGATATATCTTAGTAAATGTAACAAACTGCCATTAGCTTAAACTACTGGAACTAGCAATAAGCAACTAAAAGAAATCTTTTATACAGAAGAACGTTATAGAGATCAAGCAATGCTCAATCTGATCTTGAGAAATCTTATTGAAACAATGAAACCTATTTCCTAAACCATCCATAAATGAAATGTTTTATATTGTTTCCACTAGGTAAAAGATGTTTTATGGCTCTTTGTCTTAAGTCTTAAATATTTTCTTTTATTTAATCTTGAAGGTTTCTTAAGGAAAATGATAACTAAAGAAATCACGAATGAGCAATTGCCATTTGCATTCAGAGATGCAACATGGAATAGAGAACCCAAAGTGTTTTTGCAAAATGCATTTTATACCTCAACCTCAATGCCTTTGGGTTCTGCATGGTAAAGAAAGATTGTGTTTTTCTCAATAGAAGTTAACTTGCAAAAACCATTTTAGTTATTGTAAAGAAAAAGGCACTGTATCATTGTAAAATTATGATATGAGAATTTGAAGAGTTGATTACATGTAGTATATTTATGTCAATAGAAATACCTTAAAAAATAAAGTAATGTTAAATTACAGTTTTACCCTACAAATTAATATTTAATATTAAAATTACTTCTGTTATTTAAAAGATTGTTTATGTATTGATTAAATTTAATATATTACATTTACATTAACAATTAAATTCAAAAAAATTTACTAAAATTATTAAAATTAATAAAGATATTTTGTAGAAAAATGATAATACTAAATTATTAAAACCTATGAAGAGGATACTAATTTTGACTAGTGAAGTGCCAATTTTTGTAAGACAATGATAAACATAAAAGAGAAAAGTCATATTGTAATATAAAATAATAATGTATTTAACTAGATATGTAAATTTCAAAATTTTAAAGAAGTATAGTTCTTTTTATTATATTTGCTTTACTTAAAGTTTAAAAAATTTAAGTACAAATTTATATAGGATAAAGTTGCTCAACAACACTTAAAGTTGTGATTATCAAATATTACTACTTCCACTTTTTTCTAAATAAACTCACAAATGGGAATGCAATAGCAAAACCATCACAAACTATTTTTCTACTCCTTTTAGAAATTCTCAACTAAATTGTGTCTTCTTTTTTCGAACTAAATTAAGGGTCACAATCTTTCCTACTTAAACTTACGGCCGGTTTCATGGATGAAAGAAATGAGGGAATCAAGGGAAAGTGATACAAAAATGTACATGAATTATGGAGGTCTGTATGTAAATTTATGTCTCTCTCTCCCCTTCCTGACTTTCATCCAAGTAAATAAGGTTTTAATGTTCTCATCAAGGTCTAAAATCTAGATTCCACAATAATAATAAACTCATTAAGCCTCATAAACAATTAACTAACACAACTTTCAATCTAGCACTTAGGATATCATGATTTAGGATTGACATAATTTTGACAACAGAACAATAAATAT
Organism: Kaempferia parviflora; assembly: GCA_037177295.1. Classification (NCBI taxonomy): domain Eukaryota; kingdom Viridiplantae; phylum Streptophyta; class Magnoliopsida; order Zingiberales; family Zingiberaceae; genus Kaempferia; species Kaempferia parviflora. Next base: position 6,975,652 of record JBAMIE010000022.1, on the reverse strand, counting down.
TCTCCACAAAGTAACCTATTTCTTTAAAGGCTTCAGTATCAATTAAGACATGGATTACATCATAACATTACATACAACAACTGTTTTTGTTGACAAAGAAATATTTTCCAAATAAAGTTCAACTTAGAAAAGCAATCTAGCAAGCATTTCAAAAAAAAAAAAAAAATCTAATTTTTTTTTTTTTTTTTTTTTTTTTTTTTTTTGCAATTTGCATTATAAACAAATTAGTAGGTAATCATGAATCAAAATCAAATGTCTATTAAAACAAAGTATCATGTTTATAACTAGAGATACATCTAGAAGACAAGAATTTGACAACTTTTATGAATCATAGTAATGCTAGGATCTAAGCAAGGAAATAAACCATACTGTAATTCACACAAAACCACACAGGCAAAAGGGTAGATAAGAAACATGTTGTTTTACTTTACCGTTGAACTGGTTCAGCTTGCATCCCTAAGCCTTTTTATTAGGGCATCCAATGATTTTTGTTTTGGGTTCTGCTTTGCCCCTCTTGTACCAAAAGTTCCAAATAGTCGATCTGATGATTCCCTGAACTTCTCTGTTATTGTAACCACCTTCTTGTAGTCGAGCTTGTTATAACTCCTTTCTCTGATCACTGGGTTAAGAAAATTCTCTGGGTTATTGCTCATGAGCAAATTAACCAACTGCCTAGCTTCTAACAATGCAAGCTTCAACTCATTTGCACTGGAATCATCAGAATCGTAGAACACGTGAGATTGATTCTCAGCAAACGACTCAAACATCTTCAGATCTATATCAATTCCTATCACGGCATTTGAATTAAATCTCTTAACACTATCACTCATGAAAAGACCAATGATCTTGTCACATATATGGCTCAAAACCCCCTGAAGGACCCTCCATAGAACATTGATAGGCAATATCTGCTGTGCAGTAGAGACCAATGTCTCAAGGTATATGATCACCTCATTGGTATACTCATTCCCATTTGGTGGTGGGCTCTCTCCCAGCCAACTAATGCTGTCTGTCAGCATCATGAAATCATCAATCTTATTCCTCAGCAGCCCCAGCAGGAGACGTTCAGTTGCATCACGAGATTTCTTCAATGGGAACTCCCTCCTTCCCTTCTCTGCATTACGTAGTGGAATGCCTGAGAACTGGGCAGCATGCCGAAACAAGAATTCACAGGCCCTTTCCAAGACAGCCATATTGGCAGCTACCTGCATTGCCTGGGAAACACCAAGCCCGCCAGAGTCAATAAGCCGAATAATGGAGCCGTCGACAACTTCAATAAGGAGTCGCTCAAGGTACTTTTTGACAATAGGATAGATGTCAAGCTGCCCTCCATGGGACATGAAGCTGACAGAGTCCTCAATGAAGGATCGAGAGATCCGGCAAAGATCTGGAACACTGGAGGAGAAGGGTGCGACATAGGGGAAGGCCGGAGTGATGTCGGATGTCTGGATCTGAAAGGAGAGGACGTTCATTGAGTACTCGTACTCCTTTTTCATTAACATTTGCGCAAACTTGTCTGCGTCAAGGGCCTCCGAAACCTGGCGGCTGCAATCAGAGAGGAGCAGGTCATGGTACTTGTCCCGATGCTTGGACAGAACGTTAAGGAGGGGGTCAACCGCATATCGATAGCGGTGGAGGGTGACGCCGAATAGGCTGACGTAGTCCTTGATGAGAAGGAGGTGGTTGGCCGTCTGCATCCGGGAGAATTGGTCCTCAAGCACAGACACCATCTTGTTGACGGCAGTCTCCCAGAGAGCATCAACGTCGGGTCTGGCGATGAGACCACCGCCCGTGCGGAGGATTCGATCCTCTACTATGAAGAAGCCAGCAATTTGAGCGAAGAAGGTCTGGTGCGATTCGAGGAACGGGGTCAAAGAGGAGACTTGGAAGTCTGAGGTTAGCTGCAACTTGCGGTTCTCGAAATAGTACCTCCGGAAGCGCTCCTCAAGGCTGATGGTTTTGTGGATATGATAGGCTCGATAGAGAGGGGTGAGATCGAGGCCCGGAGTACTGCCTTCCGAGAAAGCAGCAGCGGCGGCTGCTGCAGCGAGATCATCCGCATCGTCACCGGCCCAATCATCATCCTCCTCAACTCGGAGGGAGTAGGTGTTATCACGGAGGGCAGGAGTGGACGTGACAGAGCTGGATCGGAGGAGGCCCTGCTCCTCTGCTTGGCGCTGGCGAGCGCGTAGCTCCTCCTCGCGCTGGCGAGCGGCGGATGCGCGACCAATAGCGATCTGGCCAAGGTGGCGGCTCGCGACGCGGATCTGGACCATCCAATCAGAGAACTCCTTGGAGATCTTGCGCTCCGCATGGGCACGGACAGCGGGAATGAGGCGGAGAAGCATGCGTCGAATAGTGGGGTGAGTGGTGGAGGGGAGGTAGTCCCGCTCGGCGGCTGCGACGGCGCGCAGCGCAAGGTACAGATGGTCTGCTTCGAGATGCTCGTTGGCGCGGGCGAGGTGCGCGAAGAGACGACTGCAGAGCTGGGCGGCATCTAGGGCGGCGGAGAGATTGTCGGCGACAGCGCGGGCCTCAAGGTAGGAATCGAGAGCAGCGAGGAGAGGGCCAGCGGCGGACTGAAGGGCGGTGTTTGAGTCATCCAGGGCCGATTTGAGCGAGTCGACGTCCTTGAGAAGGGAGCGCAGATCGTCCACAGCGCGGATGAAATCCTGGTAGTGCGCCTTGCACACTTCCTCGATCTCCGACTCCTTCGACCGAGAGAAGTGTCGCAAGGAGGAAAGCAACGACTCCGGCCGTCCGGAGACGAACGCCCGGCGGACGAAGGGGCCCAAATCCTCCCCGTTGCTGATCGCGGAGAACAGCTGCACCTGCTCCTGCCGCTCCGCCTCCGTTGCCCACCCTCCCCCGCCTCCTCCTCCCGCCACCATCGCCGAAGAATCCGGTGCCACCCTCCGCCGCATCGCTCGCCCACTTCTTCTCCGTGGATGAGAGAGAGAGAAATGGCCGACGGAGTAGTTGCTTCGCTTGAAAGCAGGGGGGCGGAAATGGAAATAACCGCCCTAATTACCAAAGTACCCTTGATCTCGGCTCGGTCGAGTGGAAAATAGTATTCCCTGTCACGACCAAACACCATACAGGTTTATCATCCACTGAAGAATTGCCTCTTCGTTTTCCCATCAGTCACAAGCCAGCTGGGACATGAGAAGGGGCGGAGAACCGTGTAGCCTCTTTACCATAATGCTGTTAAGCTCCGTCGGCTGGCGTATGCCAGGGCGGTGACGGGACTCGAGGGAGATTAGTAAGCTGAACAAACGGGAGAAGAAACGGTGGACGGAAGGGTTTGGTGCGACTTCATCAAAAACGCCGCATCGTGGGGTGGCAGCGCCAACTCACGCTGATTGTCTTTTATACTAAAAATTAAGGCATCTCATATTAAACAGATATCTTATTTTATTTTTCTTTCAAACTAAAAAGAAATAAATTTAAAATGATCTTTAAAAAATCAATAGAAATATATTCATTGATAAAGAAAGTTAGAAAGACTTTCAAGTTTAAAAAAAAAAAAAAATGAATAGTACTTTATTTTAAATTTGTGTATAAATTGTTAAAGGTTATTCATCACATCATGAACCCGATTACTTCTTAGTGTTACAGTAAGTATACAAAATACGTACATAAGAAAATTTACAAGAGGAGAAAACCTCCTGATCTACATAGAAAGAACTTAAACATAATGAAAGACCAAATATATGTTATTTTTACAGGAGAGATGCTTAATTTTCCTAATAAAAATATACATGACAGTATATAATCCCACTTCGTATCATCTATTTTTCTAGGATCACGGCTTCTGTGAAGGAGATGAGTCATCACAACTCAAAGCTTCATCTGTTTTCCATTGCAACGAAGAGTAAAGAATTTGAGAATGAAATCTTGCAATAGTAACAATACGACAATGAGATGGGACTTCCTTCTGGTTATTGTTGCTGCAAAATGACATCAAAATACTGTAATTGTAAAATTTTGAGATTAAGAATGACTCAAAGAACATAATAATCGTGATTGGAACCGTTTCAATTCTAGTAGTAATTTATGCGACTTGTGTTGTTACTTTATACTTCATTTATAGTGACCCAACTATGAGAGTATAAGGTTATTGTTTCAGAACACTCACTTGGGTGTATGACCTTTCATCATATATTGCAACTTCACAATTCCCAGATGTAGAAGCCCAATTTTGAAAGCTAGCATCATAACCAGGACCGGGTGTCTCGAAATGATTCACTTGATAATCAAGAGAGGGTTCCTGTAAACTATGATCTACCTCGGGCTTGAACATCCTTTCATTCAACAAAGTATGACCATACGTTTGGTAGGGGAATTGTGCTCCTAGTTGTAGCCTAAAACAAGAATTTGGGCTAAAACCATGGAGGGATTCCTCTGGTACTAGTTCATTGGCCTCTGTTTGTTTATCTGTGTTGAAGTAAGCAGGATAATCTGGAAGACCTGTATCCGAGGAGCATCTTACGTTCCTACAAGGAAAAATAACAATTCATAAATTGAGAATCATTTCCTCGAAGTTCACAAGTACAGATCTTAAGACATCAAAATATACAAACAAAAAAAATTAGGAATTAGATCAAGTCAGTCCTACTTTCCTACACTAAGATTCATTAGAAGTAAACAGAGTCTAGTTCTTGAACATGCAGAAAGAATCAATGAGTTATATTTACAATGAAAGGATAAACTATGATCAAAACTATCAAAAATTCCAAACCATACATATAAATAAAGGATGATTTTAGAGTAAAACATATTATTTTCTCACCTCTGAGATATCAAATTAGCATCATGTGGAAGCATTAATTGTTGACAATCAGTGTCATGCAACCATGACACTGACGAGGCTCCTTGTGCATAGCTGAGTCCCAATGGCATATGCATGTCATTTTGGAACTGTATATATGAATAAGTATGCATCAATTACTTTCCATGGTGACAAAATGCAAAAAAAAAAAAAAAAAACAAGTATACTTGGCCATTGCAATCTACAGAAATAAGTTGTTTCCCAAAATTTTCCTGTCAAGATGGAAAAAATAAAATAATTTTAGAAGATGTTAAATACAAAGCAACAATATTTTGGGTTGAGACTCAAGTGAGAAGTATTTGGCCAAGTTAATATGCATATGAAATTTGCAATAGACATGATAAAATATACTATGAGATGATGCATTTTCCAGGCAATTGATGTTGAGTTTAGATATTTTAGTACCTTGTGTGCCTGAATTCGGTTTAGGGATTCTTTGAGTGATTGTTCCATAGCTCTAATATGGTCTATGTTATTAATCTTATCAGGATCGGCCCAACAACTGAAATAGAAAAGTAAAGTTGTAATTGTAAACTACTCTTGATCATAATCCATTAATTACAACAATATATGTGTTTTGAAGTATTCAACATCATATCATGATTTTCTTATTGAATGAAGCTTTGTTGATGTGGAAGATAAAGGAGGAAAAAGATGGCTAAAAGAGAAAATAAGATATGCAAAAGAAATCTATTCTTTCCATATATATCATATAGAAAAAGCAATATTCCTACAAGTTAGTGTATTATTCACAAAACACACATGATGAAATCGTTTTGTACAATACAAGGTATCTATTTTTCTTCTTCGTATTTATTGACAATAACTAATCCGCTTACAAATTACAATTTAGAACCATTCTCATATTACCTAACTATGATTCTATGATTTATTTTCTTTTATGTAGTATTCAATTTTTTTTACTAGTAGATATCTTATAAGCAAGATAAAACATTAATTAAATGACTAAACCATTCAAGAAGGGAGGTACTAGGTCAAGATTAATTTAGCCATATTATTTGTAATCTTCACAAAAAAAAAATTAAAACAACATGGCTCCCTTGGGCATCCTTGACCCCTCTCCCTTTGTTACATTCCCAACAACTATTGGGTTAGGACATACTACACAATAAACATCTTTCCAAACTCAAGGCCTTCTGGTGGTAATCCAAGTGTCTATTCTTTAGTTGCATAACAAATCTTTCTTTAGTCTTCACTTATTTGTACACAATTATCCATGATTATGCATAATGACACAACTTAAACAATGCTCACTTTAGGATATTGGGTTGGCACACCACCTTCTTTATCATAAATCACACATTAACAAATACTTGTTAAGTCATTATAATAACATATCACAGTTAATGAAATATATAAAAATATCACAAGTAGAAAGATAAATTTGAAACCTCCCCTTTGGGCAAGTTATAATCTAGCTACCCAATTGTTTGATGTTATATGACAACTAATGTAACATAGAAGAACTATCTCTGGCATACAATTGCATATAAACTATGAACTATCACCATGAACAATCAAGGTACAGCTTATTAAGACAAAAAGTAACTAATTGTTTTTGCAAGCCCTAATTTTTGTAGGAAGGAGGATAGAATTTTAAAAAAAAAAAAATAGCACCTTAATCTTTTTTGTACTTCTAGTAATTGACCATGCAATGACCTCAAGTGATTTGTTAGATCCTGCATAAAGATATATCAAGGATCAGAAAGGTATATTAAAAGGGATATTTTAGTATGCCTCCTTTAAGTTTAGACTAAGCCTCAATTTGACAAGTGAGTTTTAAATGTCTCAATTTTCCTTTAATCTTTAGTAAACTCAAACTAATTAGTTATACACCATTAATTACAATTTAAAATTGGATATGATTATGCATAAGATATATTAAGCTAAAGTTCAAAAAGGCTAAAATTAAATTTTACTCTATTTTTCAATGATGATGGAGGATAAATTTCAATGTCATACCTCAATTGATTCTTCGCTGTAAGAAACAATAAATTATGTTAGAACTAATTTAGGGCGTCATGCAAAAAAAAATCATTATATAAACATAAACAATACCTTGGACCAAGGAACTCTTGGATATTGACATCATGGTCCAACTTCTTAAACGTTTTCTTAAGAGCCTAAAGAAAAGATAAAATTTTAAAATGTGCAAACAAGTTAATTGTGTGAATTCAATCTTCTCCAAAAAAAAAAAAAAGATGGAATGATCATACTCATTTTTTTGATGGTTAATGTAGAACAGTAAACAACTTACTTCAAGGCTCTCTAATTTCCTATCAAATTAGGAAGAAAAAGATTTTCATTAAAAAGTCATGGTAAGGAAGAAACATAAAGCAAAATCAATGAGAATAGATGCATACCTTTTTGCCCTTTCTTGTGGAGATACTTGAGCAAACCTTTCAATGACCTTCTCAATATTGCTAGTTGACAAAAAAAAAAAAAAAGATAAAGTAAATATAGGCAAGGTTGAATAACATTAAAAAAACATTCCCAAGCAGTCGCTATACAATATTACAAGTGAATGATAATTATAAATTTTTAAAGTTAGTAGGGTAAATTTGAGGGATCCTTTGTCGTAAAAGTCAAAGAAAACCCATGGTAATTGGATCGCATGCTGAGTCACAAACCACATGCCTCAACAAAAAAATAAAGATAGCTTCATTAGTTGAACATAATTGAGAATCTAACATCATATTGATGATTGGCTAACCATTATAAAATTGAGAATGCTTGAAGTCTTTTTTCACTTTTAAAAGTTAGGGTTTAATTTGTTAAAGTATGACCTGGATTTTGCAATTGACAAAATACAAACTAGAAAGAAGTCATTAAATATCATCAAAGGGGAGAATGCTAGCTAGGTTTTGAAGAGTGGTTGCTAAGTCAGGCTATTCATCCAAATATAAGTCTCATAGTATTTTTTTAAAAAAAAACATTAAGAGGGTTTCGCTTTGGGTATCTTGAGAGAAAACTAGCATGCGCCTTTTGAAAAACACTTAAAAGTAAGCAAAGGATGATTATTTACAATTTTAAGTACTAAAACATTAGATGAATTTTTATGATTGATTAAGATGACTGCAAATAGATATAAATTTTAAAATACTTCATGCGATGATATGAGACTATTTACAATGATGAGAAATTCAATAATTTAACATCGAGGAGGAAAAGTCTAAAATATCTTGGACATATTTCAGTAAAAAATTACAAGTGAGAAAAATATATATACACTAATAGACCATTAATTCAAGGGAATAAGGCTAGTTCCTTCCAGAGATAAGTGCACAGAGATTCAATCCAATGATCAAGGAACATATTTCAATTTAGTTAAATATTAGGTCAACATTCTCAAATGTAAATGTAGTATGTAAATTGATCAAGGGGGGAAAGAAACATTTACCTGCGATCTCCGACGCATATAGTAGCTTTTGAATTCGGCGCAAACATGATCAAAAGAAGATCAATGTCACACAAAATGGAGAGCTCCTTTGCCTTCTTTAGTATCCCCGCTTTCCTCTTCGAATAAGTGACCTGTCGACTACTGCTATTCTCCAACCTCTTTATCTTCAGTTTCACCCTTCCCATTGAATCAATCTTCCACGAAAAGTTGCAATCTTTCGGTCCCGATCCGAATAAACACTCGAGAGGAGGCAATGTACCTTAAGGATCCGCGTGTGGGCGGATACCAACGAAGGGAGAAACTGAATCAAAAACCTTAAAAAGATTTCATTTCTCGGAGCAATAAAAAATGAATAAAAGATATTGGAACAGAAATAAGTGCGTCAATCATCAAAATTACAATCTTACCTCCTCTCCAGAATCAATCTTTTGGGGTATTAGTGCGCAAGCAAACCTAGAGATTGGATGGCAATCTAAGAAAGGAGAAGAGGCGAAAAGTAAGGGGATAACGAATGTGAGAGGAGAGAGAAAGAGACGAAAGACCGAGAGAAAAGGGTCCGCGAGTCCGTCCAACCGAAGCTACTTCCTAGGAAATCTCTGTACCAAATCATTCACAATGGTTATGGTAGATCATATATTATATATATATTTAATTTTGTAACAAATCGAAATTACAACATATTAATCGAGACAAATTGATTTTATTTTTTTTTAACAAAACATGATTATAAATCATTTATTTAATATGATTTCGAATCAGAGATAGATTCTTTTTGTTTAACTGAATTATTAGCGTATTTACTTGGTGGAAATGATAAAAAAAACAAATTAAATTAAATATTTGTAAAAAGATCTATTAAAAGAATACCATCATCCGTACTAACTCGCCTTGAAGCATAAGTAAATCGATCAAAATTTTAAAATTAAATTTTAAATTTTTAAAATTTCAGTTTTTTTTAATTATGGAGATAGTATTAAATTTTTATGTTAACATATTAATGTGGCATCATGGGGACCAAAAAAAAAGTTTTAACAATTGGTATTTTTCTCTTCAAAAGTATTACATATCTATTATATTAATATTTTTTTTATTAATACACATTGATATTTATTTTAATTGTATTTTTATTTTATATTAAATAAATAAATTTTTAATTCTAATGTTGTTCGAAGAATTAAATGTTGGCATGTGATCCAACATCCACACGTCAGTATAGTGCTCTGCGAAGAGGACTTGAAAAGCCCCATCCCCGCCCGCTGCTCCCTGATTTGCTTGTCGGATAAGAGGCCGACGCTGACGCCGTCATTCTCTCTCTTCTACGCCCCACTATGGAGCTCCAAAGCCCTAGCCATGGCGACGAGTTCGAGAGCGCCTGCTCGACCCCCTTTGCCAGTGCGCCGTCCAGTCCCGGTCGCGGTGGTTCGTCCTCCGCCATCGGTGGATTCTTCTTCTTTAGCGCGCCGTCTAGCCCAATGCACTACGTCCTCTCTTCCGCGACCTCTCCCTGTTCTCCTGAGGACTCTCCTTTCGATCCTGCTTCCGGTGAGTTTTCCTTCGAGTTCGAATTCTCCTCCCGCTGCCACCCAAACTCCACTGCGGCCTCTGCCGACGAACTGTTCCTCAACGGTCAGATCCGCCCGATGAAACTGTCTTCCCACCTCCAGCGCCCGCAGTCCCTCGCACCACTCCCAGATCTCGGGGCCGAGGAGGATGAGAACGCGGAGGATGACGCGCGGGGCAGCCGTGAGGCGGTGGATATCGAGGTACGCGGACGGGATCTGAAGCTCCGGAGTAGGTCCGTGCATCGGAGGGCCAGATCAATGTCGCCGCTGAGGAATCTTCCGTTTCGCTGGTGGCAGCATGGCAAGGGAAGTGAGGAGTGGGGTGAAGAAAGCGAGAAGACTCCAGATCCGAAGCAGATCGAAGCAGAGGAAGTTCCGGCACCTCCAGTTTCAGCATCCTCCCGTTCCTCGTCCTCTTCGTCAACGTCGTCGTCTTCCTCTTCAGGGCGGATCTCAAAGCGGTGGATCTCTCTCAAGGATTTCCTCCACCGTAGCAAAAGCGAAGCGAGCGGCCAGGGGAAAAAGTTCTGGAATGGGATATCCTTTTCGTCTTCCAAAGCCAGGGAGAAGCCCATGGCGCACACAGAGACAGAAACGAATCCACAGCCAGCTACCTCCACCTCAAAGCGAGAGGAAGGGCTTCAGCCTCCGCCGTTGCAACAGAGGCCGATGAACGGTACGGGGCGGAGGCGGCGGAGGACAGTTCCGTCGGCGCACGAGCGACTTTACACGGCGAACAGGGCGCAGGCGGAGGAAATGAGACGGAGAACCTTCCTCCCTTACCGGCAGGACCTCCTCGGCTGCCTATGGTTTAGCTCCAGGAGTTACGGTGCCATTAATAGCTTCGCCCGTTCCCTCAACTCCGTTTCCTCGAGGTAACTCGTAGGTTCTTACTACCCCCAAATACAGCCCCAAAAAAAATGGTGTTCTGTATAATACATATCTTATGATTGTTGCTGTATTTCCTAAATCCTTCTAGTTTCAGCGCAACGAAGCCAATTCCGCGAGGATTGCTTGTCGTCTGTTTGGTTTTGTGTATTTTATCATTGCCTTGTTCTTTACTTGCTTTAATTGATCCACTGCAACACAGCTTTGCTTCTCCGTTGTAAAACAAAAGTTGCAGAATAGGGTACTGAATGGACCAGTGTTATTTGTCATGTCATTTGTTCTTCCATGGGTAAAGACGGTGGTGTTTGTGATTAACTCTGTTTAAGATGTGCTCACTAACTGTCCTCAGATCATTTATTGTTAGGCTTTGCTTCTCTTATTGATTAACCAAGCTCACTTCAACAGTCCAATACAGTTTTGCTTTCGCCTATTATTTAGCCTAAGCTATTGATTGTTCAACCACATGGTACAACTACAAGTGTCAATTTAGAGATCTGTTGTGCATCCTTCAGCCAAGTGTACACGAACAGGCGTCAAATCAACTGCTCAACTTGACAACTTGATGCTAATGTTGGTGACTGAACCAATCCGAAGCTTATCAAGTTTGGTGACATGCTAGGTGGCTTCTTCAATCCTTACTAGCGTGTTCCATCATGCACGCACATGATCCGTTCAGGAAAGGACCACATCATTGGCAGTGGGGCTCTGCTTACTCTAGACAAACAAATGTCAGGTACTCCATTCATTTTATGTAGCCCTACCATTAAATTACTTCACTAGTTTAGGGTTTCTGGATCACATCCCGTGCCAACAAAATGATGCTCTGGATTAATAACTATCTCGGGTTTACAACTTGTGAACTTTCTGGTGCGTCAAAGTATCACTGACCATATTTTATGTCTCCAGGTATGATTGAGCAATTAAGCTAAGCTTTGGATGCAGTAGCTGATAAAATAAACAAAAATAGCTTTCCTTGGTTCAATGGATGCGGAGACAGATTATTGCAGCACAGAAAGAAAGGTGGTTGTTGCTGGGCAAGAGAGAGCTTCTGTTGTGCATGTGAACATGGGAATCTCCCAAGCTGCAGAGCTGTTAAATATTGAGCACTAGTAAAGAGGTTTGTTTCCTTGTGCCGCTCTTTAACCTTTACTATGCAGGTAGGTGACAAAGGCTGGGAGAATCCACCCACCCTTTGAAGTAGTGAGCTGTGTATGAGCTCGAATATTAAGCTTTGACTGGTACGGGGCATTTTATAAAGTTGTACGTATCGATCACGTGGATGCTATAACCTAACATTCATCATGGACTCCATATTGACGGCAAAAGTAAAATCGTCATCTCAAGGTAAATTATGTGGGGCTTCATCTAGTAACATCAGCTTATGCAAGGTATTTCACATCCGTTAAAATTTGAGCCTAAGTTTATTGACATTAACACCCTTATATGAATCAAATGTGTCAGCTCGTGGGAGCAGTATTGAATTCAATATTGTAGCAAAAAAAAAAAAAAATGATTACGTTCACTTCATGCACTTTGTCCCTAAATTCTGTGAATGGAGGTAAATTATAGAATCAGTTTATAGTTGACCGTCAAATGATTACTGGTATCTCTTGACTGCTGGTATTGGTGGATCATTGAGGACGATAGGGTTTTTTTAATCGATTGATTAGGTTCCAACCACCCAAATCAGGTTAGCTCTGAGCTGATACCCGGCAGATCAGTTTTATTCTGACTCCCCTGCAAAAGCATTACTTGTTTAATCATGCATGTTCCTTCTTGCCGAGCTATGTTGGTTGATGTGGCTGGGTAGAAATCTGCCGTTGGAACCTTGTTGAGTCCTGTCCTGTCTTCAATTTTGTAGTGCAAGAGGCATAAAAATGGTCATCGTCCTAGTCATCATGAAAATGTTGAAATAATTGACTTGATATTGCACGAGAAAAAAAGGCACGACGTATTTTCACTGTGCTTACATGTTGTAAAATTTATAATCTCATATTGAAAATAATATTGTTGATCTGTTTTAAAGATAAAAACAGAATTAATGTTCTAACTTGGGGTTTAATTGGAAGTTATAAGGAACTAGCGTTTGAAAATATAATTGACTAAGATTTTATTAGTGAGATGAATGGCAATCGAAAAGTCTTCCTACGCCGCCACATAATTTTATCTCTGTTATCCGTGGACGATGAGGTTGAAAGGAGTAGATCTTATGATCTGTAATTTTGATTTTTTTTTAGTCTAGATCAGGAGGATCGTTGGATCTCTATCTGATCTAAGGTCTATTCACGTTCGCCCCTAGCGTCCTCATCAATTCATCTCAGGGTTAACACGGAGGAGGTAAATCATGGGAGAGGTATATGCTCTGACGCGTCGAGATTCGACCTCTAAACTTCATGTGACAAGCTCTTATGTCTTACCATCGTACCACTCCGTTATGTAAATACATATGACAAACTTCTAGGCCGTCTATCTAAACCCATGAGATAGGATTAATGATGTTAAGAATTAATGGTAGGATGGAAAGTATTTGGTAGGTAGAATAAGATTAATGTTGTAGGAATTTGTAGAAATTAATGGTATGATAAATAATCATTGGTCGGTGATTATTTATCACATAATTAATTCATACACATTAATCTTATCCCACCTACCAACATAGCCGAAGTGTATTATAGTAAAGTGGGGCCTTGGATAGCCAAGTCGATAATTATGTGATAGATTTATAGAATTATAGTAAGCTATGACATCTACAGACATAGTTAAGTTGTTATTTGAGAGCAAGGATCAAGCCCCCGAGGCTATGGTGCAGTAGAAGAACACCTAGTGATCACCCAGGTACTCTCAATTCAATTCCGAGTTACAGTGTATTTGTAGAAATTTTTTCTCTAAATAAAATGTGTAACTATAAGATACTACACTTCTAGATTGCCAGCCACAGGTACTTTCCAATTTAACAAGTGAAAAATTTATGTAAGATCAGAACAGTCGCACCAAATTTAGTATTACTTTTTCAATGTTTTGATAGCAGGAATCAAATCATTGGAGGAACAGTTCGCTGAAAAATAAAATCCCTTCTATCTCATTGTAGAGCAGAATGAATGGTGCTGCAAGTAACCTTTTATCACGTTATAAGAAATGGGGTCAAAGACACCAACGTCAAAAACCCAATCCATATTCTTCCTTCTCATCGTCAGGGAATTTAGTACTAGGTAAAGTTTTCCTATGATTTTTAA
>JBAMIE010000022.1:6945936-6960525 GCA_037177295.1 Kaempferia parviflora | reverse complement strand
ATAATTTTTAATAGAATTTATAAAATTTATATTTTATTATAAGTATTTATTTTTTAAATAATATTTTATATTATAATGTACATTTTCAATAAAATTTGTATTTATATAAATTTTATCATTTTTTATATTTATATTTGTATTAATTTTATATATTTTTTTGAAACATTTATGATATAAAAAAATTAATTTTGATATAATATTCAAAACATTTATTAAGGACATTATTGTCATTTAACTTAAAAAATAAGTTTGGAAGTAATTATTTATCAAACACTCAAACTTTGCCGTGTATCAATTTTTAGTTTCTATTTCCAAATACTTTATACTTTAACTTTTGACGAACTTCAGAATAATCTCTATAAGAATCACTTTTCAAGAAACAAAATCTCTCCCAAACAGTGTGTTAATCTATCTGAATTTTATGCCCTAGTAATTTAAATGTAGGTTGAACTAAATACATATGAGTAAAAATTAAAATATCATCCTTTTATTGGAATTATGATGTTTTTAATTGATTATTAAAACAGTATCTCTTTTTTTTTTTATTACTCGAATTATCAATATTTTAGTTGCAACTACAATTTAGATTTGACTTATGTGTACAACTGAAATCCTATTCGACTCACGTAAATTAAACACTGATCAATACAATACGATAACAACTATGAATTATATATGTCACGGCATATAACAATTATAATTCATAATTACTGTAACGTGCTTATTCAATTCTAATAAATACTGATTAACTCTGAGGATAGGGTTAAGTAAATATTTGGAATAAGATTATAGTGGTCGGATCAAAACTCAGTACAAGATTTGACCATCTCTATAGACCCTTACTTAAGTATTTGCCATTTGGACTTTTTCTATTTTATAGGGATGGTAAGTTTCCTTAAATTTGATAGAGAATTTAATATCCTACTCGAATAGAGAAGAGTACGGAGAGAATTTTTAGACTAGATTAAATAATCAGATATTTAGGTATGAATATTTTTGGATGCGAGACGGATATAGTAAAATTCTAATTTAAAAATTTTTATGTACTTTATACTATAACTCAATCCTTAAACCTTAAAAATAAATTTTAATTGGCATAACTGAGAGCTTAAAAAATAAATAAAAAAAAAGAAAAAAAATAGTACATGTCTGTCACATGTAAATTTAAATAAAAGAATTGTAAGTAGTAATAGGATGTTAGATATGGTATGAATATTCGATCTCCGATGAATATATGGAGATGTATATGAAAAATAAATTCTGATGGATATGAAGTTGAGTATGAGTATGAATCTAATAAACGAGGATAAGTAAGGAAAATATAAAATCGACCTAAATCCTACCATTGTCATCCCTACCATTTTACATCCCAATGGTAGTGGGTGGTTGGGGCCACTAATATGGCGTTTCAACATTTTCTAATCGATACTAATTAATAATATATTATAATAATTACTTTGTGTTTAGCAAAAGGTGGCTACGTCACTATCCACCCTTAAATTAAATAAAGACAGGTAAACCAGGAGCAATTTATAGTCATCGTCAAATAGTTAAAAGATAAGAGTATTTTTTTTCTCTGAGACACATACTTACTGTGAATTTATTTCTGTTCTATCACACTCTATAATTAATTGGGCACTAATTACTCTTATAATATATGTATATATGCTGATTAATAACATATTATAACATTTGCAAAATGTAGGTGTAAGTTAGGTATTAAAAATTGGATGGTCATGATAAAATGAGGCCCTTTTAACGATAAAAGCCGACTTTTTTTTTCCCTTCCAAACACATTTATTTGGATGTGAGTTGGATTCCACGTTAGCATGACAAATCTTAAAACCATAAATCTATCAACACTTTAATTTTATTAAATGACAAACTTAATCATGTAGTTCTATAAATTTATACACTTAAATTGAAATATGATCATAGCCCTGACATATTTAAATATTTCTAGTTACCCATGATCAAACATTGCTAAATTAGCAATGCTATAGCGTTGCTAGTTTGATGGCATTACAGTTTTTTTTTTTTTAATAGTTTACAATTAAGATACTTCATATATAAATGTCACACTTAAGTGTAATTAGGTACCACACTACTTTGTCATGCTTTTGATAGGATTATTCATGCAATTTCTTCGTGAATAATCTCATAAGGGTGGTGATTGTTTCATTCATAAAGTAATTTCACTTCCCAGTGAATATTAACAAATAGTTATAAGGTGTCACTAAATTATTGTCAAGGCTTTACTAATTCATAATATAAAAGTTATAAAATTATTTAAATAACTATCAACCACTATTTAAGTAATTAAAATGCCTATGATTATTAAGATATTAAGTTTAAATAGCCTTGATATCACTTTAATTATGGTCAAGTGATAACATTTTTAAAATAAGTATTATTTTTAAAATATTAATAATTAGTATCTTATATTAAAATGTCTGATCAACTCAACATGACAAATTCAGGCTGGTGCCGGATTGTGGGCCGGGTCCGGCCCGATTGCCATTTCTACACCCATTACAACTCTGCTTCAAGCGCGGACTGTTGCATCTTGAGAGGCGGTGACGCGGGTTGAACATCGACGACCGTAGGAGATCTCGGGGAGCGGCAAAATAGGGAGAGGGTAAACCCTAATTCTTTTCCTGGCCCTCGTCTTCTTCCTCCGTCCTGGAAAGGAGGCGCCGGCCATCAACGACTCAATTCGAGGCGGGGGAGGTGGGCGGAGAGCGCGAGTTCAATATCGAACCACAGCGTCTGAGAGACTAAAATCATCTTCAGAATCTATTAGAAGAGTCGAAGGACGAAGCTGCAAAGTAGCTAGGGGACAGTACAAAGGAAAGAAGAGGCGAAAAATAAAAAAAAAAAGGGTATTTGGCTATAAGGGAAGATGGTGAAGGTTCGGATGAACACGGCCGATGTGGCCGGCGAGGTGAAGTGCCTACGCAAGCTGATCGGAATGCGTTGCGCCAACGTCTACGATATCTCTCCTAAGGTAGAGGACATAACCCAATGTATTGTTTTTGCCAATATCTCCACTACATTGTTTGCACGTATTGCGATTTGCTATCGATTCTGCACCTGTTGGTCTCTTTGTTTCGGGTACGATCTCTCTTCTTCCTTGATCTTTTAAAATTTGAATCTTTATGCCGTTCAATTTGACGGTAAACCACATTCGGTTTTCAATAGTCTGCAAAATTTTAAGGGAAAAAACTAATCTTCAACTCATGCTTTGTACTTCTCAAAATATCTCCCTTCGTAGTTTTGATTGTCATGTTACTTGACTGTAACTGAATGATACATATTATCAGGTAGTCCGTCAAAAGAAAGTTCTGTTATAATTTTTTGTTGTTAATTGCTAGGCATAAGTGTACTGTGGTCTGTGAGTGCTTGTATTAAATTCATATTTGGTTCTCTTTGTATGTGTTGTTTGGTTTGTTATTCTGTGTTCCAGTTGGCTTTCAGGCATGATTCTTGAAATTCCAATATAATCAATACTATATCTGTAGAGACAGAGATGTATTGGTGGAGGAATTTAAGTCTGAAAAAAGTTTGAGAGCTCATCTCATTGCATCACCAAAAGATTACACAAAATTCCTTGAACTGTTGTAGGTTGTAACTTATAAGCTCAACAGACTTGCATACATGAACTGGCAACTTGAAATTGAACACAGCATCTTTACTTTGTAATTGTGATCTCCAAGGACCGGAATGCTTATAAACCTCAAGTATTTTTCTGCTTGAGATCTGTAGTAAAACTTGGCACAAAGGTTCGCTATCTAGTATGCTTATAATGCATTTTGTTGCAGAACTGTCTGCCTGTTATATTGCTAGGTTCTACTTTTCTTTTTTGGATGTACTTAAACTTTATTTTTATGTTCTCTTTCTTCATGTAATGCAAATGAATCTTCATTTGTAGACTTATCTCTTCAAGCTGATGAATAGCAGCGGAATAACTGAGTCAGGGGAGAGTGAAAAGGTTTTATTGTTGATGGAAAGTGGTGTAAGGCTGCACACTACTCAATATGTCCGGTGAGGCTATTTATTTTTGATTCTACAGTTGCTTGCTTAATCAATGCAGTTTTTTCATCAACTTCTTTTGTCATTTATAGGGACAAAAATATAACTCCATCTGGGTTTACTCTAAAATTACGGAGACACATACGGACAAGAAGACTTGAAGATGTTCGACAACTTGGATATGATCGTGTAATTATTTGTTATAGTTCACTTTGACAAATAAGCAATTATTTGTTTACCTTATTTTAACATATACCACCCTATCATAGATCTTCTGTAAGGTGTTTAACATTAATTGATTGCTGGGTGGAACTTTGACAACCCCATTATTGTTTTATTTGCAGATTGTTCTTTTTCAGTTTGGATTAGGAAATAATGCTCATTTTGTTATTCTGGAGCTGTATGCCCAAGGAAATATTCTTCTCACGGATTCAGAATTTACTGTATTGACACTTCTCCGTTCACACAGGTACTGGATGCTACTGCACTTCAAGAAATGCAATTTTGGAAAAATTTGCTAACGTCGCAGAACATTTTTTTTTAAAAAAATTTATGCTAGTTTTGGTTTTCTTTGTAGTTACTTCCATCAAAATATTTAGACGATTGACTTTGCCAATTTTTGTACTTTTATGCTAGTACTTGGTTTCTTTGTAGTCACATCCATCAAAATATTTAGATGATTGAATGTCTTAACCATATTGATTATTTACAATTCTACATCACCGCATAAGGGAATCTTGACAAGTAATTTTCAATATCTGATTGGAGAAAAAGAAATTTCATTTATTTCAAGGGAACATTCATGAGAATGTGAGACAATAGAAGAGGGCTTGTAATATGCCTTGAGGAATGAAACACATTCTACTACATTAGTATATGGTTGACATGGTAAATCTCAAGGCTATACATCAAATGTCTCATTAAGTCAATTGCAATGTCAATTTTTTGATCTTCTATTGGGATGATACAATTTTGATGTGGTGTTATGTTGACGTAGGAATATACAACAACATCCACCAAGCCTTTATCACAATAAGTGGTTAGTGGGGTAGGTATACAAATCTTCCTATGCTATTGGGCTCAATTCCCCTACTATATCATAATCTATATTTTAATGAATTTTAACTTGGCTTATTGTTGCCAACCAAGCCTTCTTTCATCTCCTTCATTCTCTCTTAATGTGATTATTTGTCACGGTCTCACATTGGACCCTAAGTACGCGTTTAAATGCGTTTTCTCTAATGTTCTTGCATTCACTTTAACATCATCATCTCCGCAACACTTATCTTTTGCTAGTGTCCTTACTTTATAGTCCAACATTCAACTCCATGTATAAAATTTTCCTTTAAGCTTTAGGAGTACCTATAACACTTGACATCAACCATCTTGCTTATATCCTATGTAAAACGTCTTTATTAATCCCTCCATTCTTTTAAAAAATGATCCTAGATATTTAAAGTCCACTTGCCATTTTCTAGTTTAACAATTGTCTTGCTACGTCTAATACTTCTAAACTTAAATTTTATATTTTTACTCTACTAAACTTAAAACCTTTGACTTCTAGTGTTTCCTGTCAAAGATCCGAGCTTAACCGTACACGACTAAAATAATATTTGCAAATAAAATGCATCATGCTAACATGTCTTGGATGTGTCCATTGACTTCATCCATGACCAGTGTAAAAAGGTATGTACTTAGAGCTCCTATCTTTATAGGAAATACCTCAGTTAATCAGCTCGGAGTCTTCACATTTGTAATTGCATCCTCATTCATATTTTTAATTATTTTAAATATGCTATGCTAACATTGTTCTTTTTTAGAATTCTCCACATAATTGCCCTCAAGATTGTTATACATTTTTTATAGGTTAGTGAATACTATGGTTAAGTACTGCTTCTTTTTGCAATATTTTTCATTGGTTGTGTGAGAAATGTATAACTTAACTTTTAGACATGAATCCAAATTGATAACGATCACTTTGGTCTTATTCCTTAATCTTTTTCCTATCACTCTTTTCAAAGTTTCACGATATGACTTATTAGCTTAATGCCTTTATAATTTGTATAATTTTGTACGTTTCCTTTATTTTTTATAAGGGGAACTAGAGTACTTATTCTCCATGGATCAGATATTTTCTTTGTTTTCAATTCAGTGGAATAACTTCGTAAGCCACTCAATACCCTACTTCTCTAGTTACTTTCATGCCTCTATTGGGATATGATCCGGTTTTAACCACTTTCCCATTATGCCAGGGGAGAATTTTTAGGCCATGATGGGCGACTTGCCTACGCAGCTAGTGGGGTCTACTCATGAGTTAGGACAAGGGAGAACCCAACCGAACAAGGACTCAAGATCAGATTCCCTTGCAAGTCAGCCTAGTAGCCAAGTCCCCAAGGTTGGGCGGAGGAGTATTCAACCCCCTTAGGTGAGCATGGATGACTAGAGGACCTCTAGGAGTTGACTTTTGAAGCTGATCCCCCTTCTAGTTGGCATCGTTGGCTCAATACCCTTCAAGAAAGCATAATTGGAGGGAGTTCCCTAGTAGGCCCTTTGATGGGTTAACACCTCACTTCATGCTAAAGGTCGTATGCCGAGCTAGCCTACAAAACACTAACCCCTCTTACAAGAGTTCGAGAGCCCCTAGTCCACGAACTCCAAAAACAGACAAAGGCAAGAAGTCAACTACTTATCTTAGTTGATTCAAGTCTCCAAAACATGGGGTTTGAGGCTCACTTATATTGGGATGAACTCCCTCACACGCCTTAAAATAGCCAACTTACACCTCAAAGTGGCAAGACAGAAAAGAGATAAATTTTGGCTGTTATAGTTTCTTTCTTGGTTCAATTTGATTTAAGCATCGGAGAGGTTTCGCCAGATCCTTATCGACACCCTCTAACTCTTACTTTAGTGGCGTTGTGCAGCGCTCGAAGACCGAGATCTGACATCCCTCAAGGTCCTTCCAAGAGAAGTTGCCAGCAAGTCCTACCACCCCTTTAGCAACAAATTTCAGTCAGAACATATCTCATTTAAGGCCTATTCTATTTTTAGAGTTTGAATTCTCGAATAAAAATTTAAATTTATATTCTTTCCTTACATGTTTAAGTTTCCTAAGCTAAGTTGGTCACCTAAACCTTCCTTAAAAAGTTGATGAAAATACGTTTTCCATTGCTCCTTTATTTCCTTATCCTTCACTAATACCCAATTGGATTCATTTTAATGGTTTTATTTGGATAAGTTCTTTTGTTTTCCTCTTTCTCGCTTTAGCTATTTTATAGATGTTCATTTCCTGTTCTTTGGTGTCAAGTGGTTGATACAAGCGTTGGAAAGCTTTATTCTGGGCTCCAATCACTGCTTTCTTAGCTACTACATACCTTTTTAAAGTTTTCTTCATTTTTACAAGTGTATAGTGACTTATAGGTCGTTCAGTTTTCTACCACTTTCTCATGTGCTTCCTCATTCCACCATCAAAATTCTTTATTTGGTGGTGTTCGTCCTCTTGACTCATCAAGTACGCTGTTAGCTATCATTTTTAAATTTGCTGACGTTGAGTATGTTGAGATGAATTCAGATATGTTCTAAAGACACTAGACTTGTTTTAATTCCAAATATTGATCTATGCCAAATAAAGAGTCATTTGATTTAAAGTTTCAAAGGAATAAGTTACAAAATATTATAAGCAACTTAGCAATTGATGACACCAAACAAGTGTCATGTATTAGATGGGATAAAAGCTCAAAGAATCTTTTTGTGCTAGAGCTTTGATCCTTAGTGGTCTGACAATATGGACTTGACATCATGTGGTGCCAATATTCGACAAAAATCGAAATGTGTTGTGATGAATTTGAATTAGTTTTCCTCCCTTAATACCCTTACAACTAGTTTATTTACTTTTAAAAATAAAACAATAACAAGTATGAATTAAATTTTTATTGTTCTATACTGTATCAATACTCAACACACTACAAACGTGTTAAAGTGGACTCTGAGATGAATTCAAAAGGGATTTAATCATTTAATTCTTGTCACCTAGGACTATATTAATTATATAATTGAATTAAAAATTATTTTATTCATTTTTACTTCAAATGCATGTCTAGATGAATTGATATAAATTTTATTATAAAAGCATTTACAGTTCTCATGCAATCTTTAGAGTATCAGAATCCTTCATAAATTTCTGAGCACACCAATTTTAAGTTTGTCATGCATCCTTCTGATTTTTTAGAACTTTGTGCTCATTTTCCATCCCTAGGATAATATTTTCTATAACTCTTTTGCAAGCTAGATGGCTCTCCAACAGATTATCTTTACATCCACTTTTTCTGTTAATCTATCTTGTCCTTTTGACTGGCAGAACTAATTTATATTTCTTTTGAAGTGCCATGTGACAGTATTTGAATTACAAAAGAACTGGTTAATATATACTTTATTTCAAAATGCTAATTATGTCATATTGCAGAGATGATGATAAGGGGTTGGCAATAATGTCACGCCATCGCTACCCAATCGAAGCTTGTCGTGTATTTGAAAGAACTAATCTAATGAAATTGAAATCTGCACTTGCTTGTTCTGATCCGGCTAATGAAAGCAATACGTCTGAGGCTATTGAGGACGTACATGACAGATCTGAAGATGGCGGTGATGGTAAAAGCATGACCATACCTCCCTCAACTCAGGAAACCAATAAGAAAAAACAGGCAAACAAAACTACATTAAAGTCCATCCTTGGTGAGGCACTGAGCTATGGGCCTGCACTATCTGAGCATATAGTATTGGATGCTGGTCTTCTTCCTAATATGAAAGTTGGGGAAAATATCAATGTCAAAATTAGTGACGAAAATTTTGAGATTTTGGCTCAAGCTGTCACAAGGTTTGAGGACTGGCTTGAGGATGTTATATCTGGTCCTACCATTCCAGAGGGATACATTTTGATGCAGACTAAAGGTTCTGGGAAGAAGGAGCATGTAGTTACACCAGAAATTAAAGTGGACAAGGTAAAACAAGATTGCATAGGGAAAACATATGCTTTTCTTGATTGCAAAGATGTGCATCAATAGGTATACCCGTTAAGGTTTATGATCTTTTGTTCAATAATCTAATCCATGATTAAGATAATCAGTTTATGTATTGATTAGTGGACTATTGATACATTTGTTTATTTCTGCACTAATTTTGTTTTTCTTTGAAGCTGAATGTATATGTTTTTTGTGTGTACAGATCTATGATGAATTTTGCCCTCTTTTGTTGAACCAATTTAAATCAAGGGAATGCATTACGTTTGATGTATTTGATTATGCCCTAGATGAGTTCTACAGTAAAATTGAAAGTCAACGCTCTGAACAACAGCGGAAAGCAAAAGAAGAATCAGCTATGCAAAAGCTTGATAAGATTCGCTTGGATCAGGTTCTAAATACCTAAATTTTTTAAGAATGAATTTGCATTTCTGAAAGTTGTCATTGCATTCTTGTATGGTTATCAATATAACACTTTCAAGAGAACTTATGACAGAAACATGCACAGATCTGATGAAGCAATGTTTTCCAGCACCCATAGAAAATCATACACGAGCGGATAGGATTAATCTTGCTTGTTGAGGAAAACTATGCACCTTTTGTATTGTAATTTGTTGCCAGCATGTATTTGCACATTCCCAAAAGTCTTGGTTGCTTCTGCTAATAGCAGAATGAGTTTAAATTTAGAATCAGAAGTCACTCATTGTTTTTTTAATTTTCTACTGCCTTTTATTCTCGTTAATACTTGCAACGTATGTACTTATTAAGATAGTGCATAGTAGTTGTGATGCAGTGACTTCACATATTATGATTTTGTCCTAGCTTTTAATCTGGTCACGTTGCCATTCTGTACATATAATCTGGTTTCAACGAGCTAGACAGATAATTCTATTTTTTTCCTTGCAAATATCTGCAAAACATTATTAAAAACCATACATTTTTTTGGTAGTTACTTTTTTCAGTTTGTTATTTAAATGCAGGAAAACCGTGTTCATGCTCTAAAGAAGGAAGTTGATTACTCAATCAGAATGGCTGAATTGATTGAGTATAACTTGGAAGATGTGGATGCAGCCATATTGGCTGTTCGTGTTGCACTTGCAAATGGGATGAGCTGGGAGGACCTTGCTCGTATGGTGAAAGAAGAGAGAAAATCCGGAAATCCTGTAGCTGGTTTAATTGACAAGCTTTATCTTGATAGAAATTGTATTACTTTGCTATTAAGTAACAACCTTGATGAAATGGATGATGATGAGAAAACTGCCCCGGTTGAGAAGGTATTAGTGGAAGAACAAGATCAATGCACTTTTTGCATATGGAAAAGTCCTGCTATAACTTCAAAATATCTTCCTGTTCTCCTGGTTATGTGTGACATTAATGATTTTCTATGCTTACCAGTATGATTGTTTGCTAAACATTTTAGCTTTGAACAATTAGCATGGCTATATATCTTTTATGTTTAATCTTGAAGGTTTATATACATTTAATTATTCTGATATTTTCATGATGCATCTATATGCACGTGCAGTGTCCTTAGTCAAGGAAGAAATACCTGTTAAGCAACTAACACGTGTCCTGGTGGCTGTTTGAAGTAAACTTTGATGGAACAAGAATCAAGCATATGGCAACATAATAAAACATCAAAGACATTGTTTGCATAAATCTCATTCCTGTTTTGGTTTTTGGTGGCTATCTGGACTGAAAATATTTTCACAGATTGAGGTGGTGTCAGTCTGAGTATCTTATGCTTGTGTAAAGTATGTGTTCATTTAATTTCTTTTTCTGATCATAATATTCATCCTAGTTAGTTTTAATTACAAAAGATTTGATGGGCTCTGAGAGTGCAAGATATATAGATCACTGGTTTTTAGCCTTATAGGTGGCTACGTAGTAGCTTGTTTTCCATGCTCAGGCCATAGCATCGTAGTTGATTCAGTCCAATACCAACCAAACACTAGATGCGGGTTCTGTGTGTTTCCCTTGATTGGTTGGTTATTTCAACAATATCAAATATGAGTAATGAGATAAAGTTGACTTTGGACCGTTTTCACTAATATGTTATGGATATGTTCTTCCCAATATTTGGCTAATTGGGAAATACTTGTATATATTTTATAGAAAATACTCTGTAGTTGTATTTTATTGATCATGATTATTGGACAATATTTGATTTTCAGAATCGGTACATCAGATTAGTGCCTTCTGATGATTTTTCCAATAAAGCATCCATGAAAAGGAAATTTGAGAAAAAATATGTATGGAAATACGATTTTATCTATTGAAAGGAGGAAACTTCCGATGTGGATTTGTGAGAGCTAAAATTGAGCACTCAATGAAGACTTTGGAACTTCTTTACCATGAAATATATTAGTAATCGCGTATAGTACAAATCAATAGTATTTTCTTTCTTGTATGCTTTCATGCAATATTTCTTTTGGTCTTTTGCTTAGGCTCTTTGTGGTCACAGATATCTAGGACTAGCATTGTGAAAATTTTGTTGATGGCATTTTTTCCAGGTCGAGGTTGATTTGGCTCTTTCTGCACATGCCAATGCTCGTCGCTGGTATGAATTGAAGAAACGACAGGAAAATAAGCAGGACAAAACTGTTAAAGCACACGAGAAGGCTTTCAAAGCTGCTGAGAAGAAAACTAAACTTCAACTTGCTCAGGTATGTATATTCTAAGCCCTATAGCTGATCTTGTATGCATGCCTACATGGGATGAACTTTCACAGATTCATGTTAGAACTTTTGTTCTTTTCTACATGCATTAGTGTTTTTGTTTTAATTGGTTCACATATCTAATCTTACAGTTGGGATACCTCAAATAAATTTAGGGGTTAACTTGTGATAGAAATTGGAATTTACATGCTTAGGATGCATACAAATTGATCAGCATGACTTGTCTGCGAGACTGAATTGTAGCTGTCTCTTGCTAATTTCTTTATGAAACTTTTAGCAAGAAAATTCTACAGCTATTATATACATTGAGCAACTTACTGGACAGTACTGCAATCTCATTTGGCATCTAGTGAATTATCAATATTTAGGAAACTGATTGATCGTAGGCCTTCTTTGGGATATCTGTATTATCCATAGGAATGATCGTATGCAAGGGTTTAAATGATGATTTCAGGCGGTAGGTCAGGTCACTGCAGTTGGCATTGAAATGATATTAAATAAAAAATATTAATCTAATAAAGTGTATGAATTAATCAAAGCAAGATTAACAATTACAAATTAAGAAGTAGATAATTGAAAATAAACACATAACAACATTATACAAAACGCCAATTTTCACATTGCAATGAAGCAAATATATAGCACAATAAATATGTAAGAATATACCATTGTAATGTCACATTTCAAGAAAGGCATATAACAATATAACATGGCAGTCGACTTTATAATTAGTCTCAAGATACAATATCAAATTGTTGATAATATTATTATGTTATAATCAAGTAACTTCATTATATAAAAATTCTCATTAAATTCCTTTTTATCACTCTCTTTTCTTATAATCAAGTGTGGTTGGTATATTGTGTAATTAGGGTTTATTATTTTATTTGAGCTATTTACTGAAAATAAACCATTTTTGTGTAATGAACCTTCTGCGATTGCTTAAGCAATTTGCCTAGACCACCTAAGAGGCCTAGGTGGCTCTCCGGGTTCACTTTTTAAAATAACCGCATAATGGAGACCACTTAATTACTAGGTGTCCTAGTTAGTCGCCTAGTCAGTTGCCTAGTACATAATATAAGGATTATTTTTTTTTAACCTTCTCTCCCTTTATTGCTCTATTCCTATCTTGTTTTTTTTTATTCCTTTATGGGTGTGTGATCATATAATATGATCAATTATTGTACATGAAGACTAAGATTATAACTACGGGGCAAGGTAATTAAGCTATTATCGAATATCTCAATTCTATGAAGAGATTATGGATGGAGATGGATCAATATAGGAATCCAAAAAGGAAAGATACTCAAACACTTGTGGAATGAGATCGTGTGTGATTTTCTTGCAGGACATAACTCACATAACTCAATCTTCGATCAAGTTTGTTTTTCAAATCTTTAAAAAAGAAGAGGTGTCTTCTCTTAATGAGGTGTTCCCCATAGTTCGAGCTGAAGAAAGTTGAAGGGCATATCTACAATTAAGTTTGCAGAGACATTACAAGCAATCTGAGATGACTGATATTCATTCATCAATTTAATGCGAAGTGTTGGAAATGCTGGAAGGGCATATCTACAATTAAGTTTGCAGAGACATCACAAGCAATTTGAGATGACTGATATTCATTCATCAATTTAATGCGAACTGTTGGAAATGCTAGAATATTTCCAGCTTATCCAACACTGTAGCATGCCCTACTATATCTCTTGAATATTCTTTGGAATATCTCTATGAAGAATATAATTCTTATATGTAGGATATCTTTATTACTTCTCTCACTATTGTTCTCTATTTATTTTTTCTTGTATCATATCCCTAAGTACTCGTTTCCTTATTTTGTGGGCATGTGTCCATATAATGTGGATCTACCCTTTTAATGAAGAATTAAAAAGAAGGCAGACTTCTTCCACGCTCCTATGCCTCTTTTAATATTATATTATGATTTTCTCTTCACGATGACATGGCACTTTGTTGCCTGTAAAATTGCTTTCTATAATTTCAGACCTTTTTGAATAATACTAACACAAGCTTTGAAAACTATAAAATATTTGGGTCATCCTTAATTGCCAAAGTTTGATTGAGACAATCCTTGCTAATGTCTTATGACATGTAAGTTCAAAATTACTTTCTTGTGGTGGACAGCAATTTTGATTTCTTCTTTCAAGTAGGCCTCTGTAATCTAATTGGTTACTCTTGTTGGTGTATTTGCAGGAGAAGACTGTTGCTGCAATCTCTCACATGCGCAAAGTTCATTGGTTTGAGAAATTTAACTGGTTTATTAGCAGCGAAAATTATTTGGTGATAAGTGGTCGTGATGCACAACAAAATGAGATGATAGTCAAACGATATATGTCTAAGGGAGACCTGTAAGTAAAGTCGTTCTGTACTTCTACTAGCTTGTAGTGAACATTGATAAAAGAGTTTCAAGTTATATTTGGTTATGCATCCATCAGGCAATTTTATTAAGGTGACGTTTGGTTTAGGGGTTTGAGAATTAAGGAATAGATTCATTCCCAAACCTTGTGTTTGTTTGATGGGAATGAGAATTAGATTTTGGAATGAAATTCAAAAACTTGGGTATTGATGAAACCCATCTCCTCCTTTGGGTTTCATCATATCCAAAAATTTGGATATTATCTAAATTATTTTGGACAAAAATACCCTTAAAATATTTGTTCAAATTTTCTTTCATATCACTTTCTCTCTCCTTTTCTCCCTCATTATATTTTCTCTCTCCTCATTCTCTTATCACATTTTCCCTCTCATCATACTTTCTCTCTCCTTATTCTCTCTCATCACACTTTTTGTATCATTTTCTCTCTCATCACACATTCTCTTCCAACACGCACTCTTTCTCCCTCCCCATTTTC
>JBAMIE010000022.1:6934748-6945836 GCA_037177295.1 Kaempferia parviflora | reverse complement strand
CACATTCTCTTCCAACACGCACTCTCTCTCCCTCCTCATTTTCTCTCATCACACTTTCTCCCTCTTCATTCTCTCCCATCACACTTTCTCTTTGCTCAATCTCTCTCATCACTCTCTCTCCTCATCTCTTCTTATCACACATTCTCTCTCATTATACCCCCAGGGCGTAGCACAGACGGTGGGCGCATGGTATGCTCTGGCACACCGCCGGGGGTCGATTCCCAAGAACTGAAGCCCTGGGGTGCACCCCGCCATGCGCCTGACGCCTGTGTACCTGTATTTACCTTCCTCCATATCCGTGGGGCCGGCTCGGGGGGCCGCTGATGTGGCGGTTCCACACATTCTCTCTCATCATACTTTCTCTCTCTTCAATCTCACCTATCACACTATATCTCATTTTCTCCTATCACACTTTCTCTCGCTTCATTCTCTTCCATCATATTTTCTCTTCATCACACTTTTCTCTCTCCTTAATCTCCCCAGCACGCTTTCTCTCTCCTCAACCTCTCACATCACACTTTCTCTCTCATCGCACTTTTCTCTCTCCTTAATCTCCCCATTGCACTTTCTCTCTCCTCATTCTCTCACATAATACTTTTTCTCTCCCCATTCTCTCATCACGTTCTCTATCTTTTTCTCTCACATTCAACTTTCTTCACATCTAATTTTTTCTTTTATTTTTCTCTTGGGGTTAAAAAGAAAATTTTGGTTCATTCCTATAGAAAATATTCAACTAACCAAACATTGTTTTTAAAAGTGATATCTATGCTCATACCCATTCCCATTTCCATTCCGATTCCTAGGAAAGAACCAAACGTCACCTAAGATTTTGGTTCTTACTGGAATACCTTTTCTTGTTCCTGTGCTATAAATATTCAAGATGGAAAAAGTTGTTTTGGCTTCTGTTTGCAGAAGAAGTGAGTGTAAAGCCATGCTATGTTGAATAATCCTTTTTTGTTATTTAAAAGAAAATCACAAGTATCTTTAATAGTCTTGCATTTTGTATCCTTTGCTATTGTGCCATTTTTCTTTCCCCTCTTTATTGGAAACATCCAAAACAAGAAACTTTCTAGATGGAAAAATCAGACTAATCAACATTAGAGTTTATTATATATTTCAAGAATTAGGGAATACGCTTGTGCAACATTTGGTAGAAGGTATGCTATGTGCTTCTCTGCCACATTATCAACAAATAATAGTTTATCTTAATTATATTGTGTATGCCATCATAATTGAAACTAGTTTTAATATTGATTTGGCCCATCATGAACCAAAGCATTAAAATATAGTTATTTTCTGATTTTTTTTTTATTTAGATTGATTGAAATAAAGTGTTTCGTACACTAAGTTTATAAGAGTTGGACTAAGTTAAAAGAGTTGGCTATGCACATAATCCATCAAGCAAGTATTAATCTCAAAATGTTAACTGTCATTCTCTTTTCTCCTTTGTACCCAGAGATTGTTAATCTCTTCTCTAAGAATACTGCCTGTGCTTACTCATGGTTTGAATTCTGTATGCACCTAATAAGGTGTCAGATTCTGTATAGTGTTTTATCTCATTAATTTTCCATGCCTTTTTGTGATTTGTTAATAAAATCATCCAGACTACTGCACCTATAAGGTGAAATTTGAGGATATTCTGAAAGTTACATCTGTTTGCATTTGATTTATGTTCTCAATCTCTTGCATCTTTCCAGAAAATTTTTATATATTTTTCTGGGGCAATTCTTAACATGATCACAATATAGGTATGTGCATGCTGATTTGCATGGAGCTTCTAGTACTGTAATCAAGAATCACAAACCGGACAATCCAATACCACCTCTGACATTAAATCAAGCAGGATGTTTTACTGTGAGTTGAGGCTTCCCTTTTTTTGCCCAAAGACCAGTAATCCCCTTTTTGCCCTTTATTGTGATTAGGTTCTTAGTAATTATTTCAACACTTTTTGTTGTAATGTTGGAGATATGATGCTTTAGGAGCTTTCCTTCTACAAAGGTTCTAAGACATATTCCACACAGGTTTGCCATAGCCAAGCATGGGACTCGAAAATTGTCACAAGTGCCTGGTGGGTTTATCCACATCAAGTAAGTAAGACGGCTCCCTCTGGAGAGTATCTCACTGTAGGCAGTTTTATGATTCGTGGTAGGAAAAATTTCCTTCCCCCTCACCCTCTTGTTATGGGGTTTGGCATTATGTTTCGTTTGGATGAGAGCTCCTTAGCTCCACATTTGAATGAGAGGAGAGTTAGAGGAGAAGAGGAGGGTCTTCTTGAGATGGAAGTGGAATCACACAAGGAGCAGGATAATTCTGACTCTGATGAGCAGGATATTGATGTAGAAGATATAAGTAAGGAAACAGAAAATCACTTCAATCCAATTAGGCATCAGCCTAATGAGGATACAGATACCGTCACTGGATTTGATTCTGTCATTGTTACTTTAACCACTGAGGCCACATCTTCAAATCCACCTGAAGTTTTTTCTCAAGATGAAACTGGAGAAGGAAACTTCCATGCTGGAAGGCCATCAGATATAGATGACAGAACTGACGCTTCTGGTTCTTCACAACTTGACCTTCTTATCGACAAGGCACTTGGCTTCGGGCCCGCTAAGCTTTCAAGTAATAACGCTGTATCTGATACACATGGATCCGTGACAGTTGAGTCTCAGACAAATGAAATTAAAACGAGTATAGGTAGGGAGAAGCCATACATATCTAAGGCAGAAAGAAGAAAATTCAAGAAAGGCCAGAAGAACACTTCTGATGCAGCAAAGGGCTCTGATGAAAATGAGAATGATACAAGTCCTGCCAATTCACAACTAGATGACAATCAGAAGGCGAGGCCAGTTAATCCAAAGATTACTCGTGGGCAGAAGGGGAAACTTAAGAAGATCAAGGAGAAATATGCAGAACAGGATGAGGAAGAAAGGAGAATCCGCATGGCTTTGCTTGCAGTAAGTTAAATGTACATTTTCTTAGTTTTAGAGATCCTTTTCACATTTTTCATTATTTTTTGATTATCATACCTATAATCTTGATGGTTCAGTCTTCTGGAAAAGCACCACAAAAGGAAAAGGAGCCAGAAAAACTTGTTTCTTTTGCTGGCAAGTTGAATAAATCTTTGACTGGTAATCTACATTTTTTTATCAATGAAATTATAATGATATGCAAATTTCCATGTTTTAACCACAGAAAAAGTGTTTTTTTTTTTTGGTAATTCAGGTATCCAGCAAAAGTGCTTTTGTGCACTTATATGTGGCTTGCAATTTTCCATTCATTTTTGCCTGATGATTAATTGTTGTTTAATATATTTTAACAATATGTTGCTGTCTGCGAGCCAAAATTATATTTGTTTTTACCAAGGGAATTAGTTCCATTACTTCACTATTTATGATAGGAGCCAATGTATTATCCTTGCATAGTACTTATCAAGATTGATAAGGTATTATTTATAGGATAAAAGCTGTTAGGTTATAATGGAAAGGGAGTTCAAGACTTTTTGTATACTCTTTGTATTCACTTAGGCTAAAAGGAAAATTTAGTATGTTTCTAAATCAACCACATTCTATGTTTAGAGTGTTGACTAGCTGAGAAAGAATACATTAAAAAATTAGTGTAGGAAAGGTGACAAGAATTTAGGTCAGATGGAAATATGTTAAATGGTAGAATATGGGTAGAGCAAAGAAAACCTCAAGTTATGTGTAATTTGTGAAATTTCAATAGATAATGCAAACTAAAGAAAAAAAAACTAACAGATGTAATTGAACAGATGTATACAAGAGAAAGTAGGTTAAAATGCATAAACATGTTCAATTGTGGTTGAGTTGATAAAGATTAATATTGTAAGGAAAGGTAAATAAAATTTGGCATGGTAAAATTAAAAGATGATCTTTGTTTTATTAAGATATTGTAGGGGTAGCAATTTAGTTTAATGGATCATAACACGTCATATTTCATTGAACTACGATTCATTTATTTCTAACACAATGTTGGTCTATTTAATAAACAAGTTTATTTATAACCCAAACACGACCTGTTTGATAAATATTTTCGTCTGACCTAATCCTTCTGTTCGAATTTATATTAATTATGATATAATAAAGTATAAATGAATTGATATAAATTTATATTATTTTAAAAGAACAAGATCTTTGAGCTTTAACTTACAAATTATGTAAATTAACAAATGGATCATGGGTCAACTTATAAAATCTGAACCTGACCGCTCGTGTATCTGTGATCATATCTGTATTGACCTATTTATGAATCGATCTGTTGAACTTAAATCCAAATCTGTAAATTTGTGAGTTGGATTTTTTCATGTGAAACACAGCTCAATTGTGGGAAAATATTCATGTCTCTGATCACAAATAATTGTAATTATTGTTGTTATGTGTTGTTGTATCGACTTTATGTTTCTTTGCTACTTTAGTTAATGCAACTTTGAATTCTAGATAACAATAAGACTAAGCTTGTTATTCTTTATTGTTTTTTATATGCAATCCATTTGCTCCGAGTACTATTATTTGCTTTTGCTTGTGGTATATCATTTTGTCAAAAACTTTATTTTGATAATAAAATGTAACAATATAATTCTCATTCGGATGTTCTGTGAACTTTGTAAAATTTGTTCAAGTTAGGAAAAGAATAGTGTTATACTGTTTTGTACTATTTTTATATTCAACAGAAGATTCCTGTTGATTGTATGGACATCGACATCAGGTCTTGTTTAGAATTGAAAACTTGCTTGGCATAATCTGTTGATGTGAATAGTAATTGAAATATTGGCTGTTGACCGTGGTTTTATAGTGTAGTGCCATAACCCATTCATTTCTTTCTCCTTAAAAAAATTTGAAATATAAGTTTTCCTCTTTTTTTCCTCCCCTCTAGGAAATGGTCCGATGAAAACTATTTTCAATCCTTTTCCCGGGAGTTTTTTTTTCTAGCTTTATTTTCCCCTATCTATTTTCTTTGCAGGAAACGTGCCTAAATGAGCTGTGCAAATCAATTTACATTTATTTTTAAGTTTCAACTTCTGTATGACTGAACACTGAACAGTTGCAAGGCGTGCTAGAGTATATAATATCCTTGTCTATTTTAAGGTACTTGACTAACTTTTGACCAACCTTTGTTGCCATACAGATGAGAACAACTCATCCAAAATATGCTTCAAATGCAAAAAGGCCGGTCACCTTTCCAAGGACTGTCAGGAACATAATGTTGAACCTAAGAAGACAAATGGCAATGTCTTTGGAGACTCTGTAAACGCACCAAATAAAGGTAATGGTGAGATCGATATAGCTGCAACTGAGGATGATGACATCCCTGAGATCGGTGAAGAAGAGAGAGAGAAATTGAATGACTTAGATTATTTTACGGGCAATCCACTTCCGAGTGATGTTTTGCTTTATGCTGTACCTGTCTGTGGACCTTACAATGCCCTGCAAACATACAAATATCGGGTCAAGATAACCCCAGGAACTGCTAAAAAAGGCAAAGGTACTTTATTGGTCTTATTTTTTTATAGCATGATGGGAAAGTGGCACTCAGGATTTCAAACGCATCTTGATAGCAATTTTTAATTCATGCACAGGCAATATCTAATTATACTTTTATCTTCTCAATACATTGTGCATTGCAAATTTCCATATTCTAAATCTATGTGCAGTTCACAGCAGGTTCGGATACCTGTATCATCTCCTTGTTCAACTTTATATATAAACAAGCAGCTTCTAATTTTATACACACACATCAACAATGTAAGATCGTTCCATTTCTGCTAGAAGATGTACATAACCTATTTTTGTTCCCATAAGACAGTCACATAAAGAAAGTATATCTATTGAGTTGGGACATTGCAGGAACAAAAAGCCAATATGCTGGTTCTTTGTCTCAATGTTTGACTACTGACTTGTGCTCCACATTTAGGACATTGAAATTTGAGAATAGAAAAAAGCCCTCTAAGGTTAAGGATACATAAATATTGATGGATATATGGACAGTAAAATAATGTAGGTATGAGGGTGCCCAAGTTGGATTACTCAAGTCAAAGGCAATTATGACGAGAAGCATCCAGTTGTAATTTGGGCTGGATAGCTGCTGATTTGTTTAGACACCCTCCACATACCTTCCCGTCTTCTGTCGAAAGATTTTTTTGTTAGATTTGCATAATTATCAATTTTGTAATTTTCCATAGCAACTTTCTATTAGTTCATGTGTGTTTTTTTTTTTTTTTTTAAAATTTTGTGATATGTTCTATCTGGTTTTAAAGGTAATATGGACTTCAACCTTTTACCCTTTAGATATGGACAAATTCCTATTAGTAGCTGGTGGCTTTGTTCATTTCCTTTGTAGGCTATGCTCTTATGGTGAACTGTTTATATTTCAACATTTTTTTTGGCGGCCTTTGCTTCTTCTCATAGAAGAACCCATGTTCCTAACAATATTTCAAATGTTTTTTTTCAGCTGCCAAAACTGCAATGAATTTGTTTAGTTATATGCCAGAGGTGACAAGCCGGGAGAAGGAACTCATGAAAGCATGTACAGATCCAGAATTGTTTGCGGCAATCCTAAGCAATGTGAAGATTACAGCACCAGGTTTGACTCAGCTAAAGCAGAGACAGAAGAAGGGTAAAAGATCTGGCAAGGATAATTAACAATTAGCAGAGTTGGAAATTTTTCCAGTGACTTGTTAGGTGCAGCCTTCTCTCATCCTTCTCTATTTCCTCTTCTGCTAAGACAACAAACAAAACCTAAAATGTGTAGATTCTGGTAGATATGGAATTCCTCAAGTGTCTCCTCGCAGGTAAATTGGAAATCCTGTTGCCCTTTAGGATATTAAAGAGAGCAAAATAACTCAGAAGAAAAAGAAGGAAAATATGAAAACAATGAAGAGTTCTCTGCAAGGATAGTTTTGTGACTTGCCATTACCGATGCTGTCAAATATTGTTTGGTGTGTATAATTCTAATTTAAGGGTCAATTCATACCCAAGATTCCTTGTTCAGGCATTGTGTTAAAAAGGATGTTTAGAAGCTTAATAGATAGATTGCCTGTCAACCTGATTAGAATATCTAAGAACGTTTATCTTAACAAACCCACCTAAACAGAAAAGGAACCGGGCAATTTAATGAAATGTGCCCTTTGATTTTCATTTTCTTAAGTACTTTAGTTTTTTCTTTTTGACAAAAAAAAAAAAAAAAAAATAAATAAATAAAACGTGCTCTACATTTTTCTTGCAGCTATAGCTTTCCAGTTTGGAACTCTTGCGTGGTATGTTTTATAAATTGATGCTTATTAGTTGATCTCGAAATCAAATTATTTGTGCCAGAGTAATTGTTCAGACACTGATGGTGTATCTTTAAATCTTTTAGCTAGAAACGAATTTAACATAAGGTTTTAGGTTAAATGTTGTCCCTTGATTTCAATTTCAGCTTGTTGATCAATTTATTTAAATATGCTTAATTCTAAAATCAATTTGACTGGAGCCAAAGTTGACTCGGATATGAATGTTAAGGTGAAAATGAACTCTAATAAAAGATTTCAAAAAATTTTCTTATCAGAAGTTGTTTCCAAAATTAGTCTGGAATTAATTTTGAAGTCAATGTCAAACAGTTTGTGTATGATTTCTGAATTATCTAAGATATTTCCTAAGATTAAATACCAACAGAAACTATAAAGGGGTGAATGTGCAGCGGACGCTTTCTCTGTTTCTTATATATAAATTTACAGACAAATCTTTTAACAGGCTCATGGGTTTCTGAGTGCTTTTTAATTTATTTTTATAATCGGTCATCATACTTTGAATCTCTGGTACTAATTAAAAAGTTTTCTCGGGACGATACGATAATAGAGACATGAGAATTTATCACATGAGATCTAGAGGTTGAATCTCGACGTACCTGAGCATATACCTCTCCCATGTCTTGACCATTTGTACTTATGACTAGTAGCCATCCGTGATTTACCTCCTCCGTGTTGGCTCTGGTACTGGTTGGCGGGGGCGGTGGGGGTGAGCGATTCGTCTTTTTTACCACATGTGGTACCAATTAAAAATAATAAAAAAAAAATTCAATATAAAAGGGGCCAAAGACACGTGTCAATTTTCACTTAATTTTCTTTGGCATAATGACGATGAGTGCCAGAGATATTGCTTAAACATAAATTTTTTCCTAACAATCTTATTAAGTTGGAATTACTTAACTATAACCAATTAAAATGTTTCATATGGTAAGAACTTTGCTCTTCTTGCATACCATTACCAATGTCTTTAGAAAAGAAAATAGGATGAGAATTAGAGAGAACTAAAGTATTGAAGGTGTCAATTCAATTAACTCGTTTATCTAAGTATTAAAATCTTGAAACTGAAATCATTTTTTATCCCTTGATTTTTAACAACATATTTTATTAATTATTTTCATTTTGCCCGAAATGTTCTCCATGCTGTCAGTTCATTATCTTTGTCATTTATACTAATAGTGTAGATAGGCCATGGCGGGCAACCCAGTATCACCAGTAATTCGAACTCGGTAGACATTCGAGAATACTGAGTGTAAAATTCGAATCCATGTTATTGTTGGTGCAGTCAACACTGATAATATAACTTAGGTGTTTTGATGTATGACAAATGGTTAAAGTTAGCTATTATGCGTTCTAAGTTGTTTAACCAAGTGTGCAGGATTTAAAAACTTGATAAGACCTAACACCAAACCTAAGTCCAGTTAGGTTTAGAGGACTTGATAACTGACAGGAAGATCAGATAGGTTGATATATGACAGGAAGTCTAGTTAGGTCTCGAGGACTTGATAACTTGCAGGAATATCATAGGTTGATATCTGGAAGGAAGTCTAGTTGTGTCTGCTAGATCTGACAACTGCAGTAGTCCAGATGGGGTATCTGGCAGGAAGACCTGATCGGTCAAGAGTTGAGTAAGTTCACAAATGATAAGTGGGGAAAGCACTGGAGGAGAGTAATTCAGTGAGAATGAGCCCTAGTGGGCCTGTAGGCGATGACTCAACTTAGATATATTTTGGAAGTTTAAGTTGAGACCAAGACTAGATCATGATGTTTATAAGATAGAATCTAATTCATAAGTTGATCTGATTTTTAATGTTCTAACTTTGTTTTACAGGTTATCTTTTGTTATTTGGACTAACGTGTCTTACAGGAACAAAGTGCAAGAGTTAGATTTGGATGAGCACTGCTCGAGGCACCTCGAAGCTGACTAGAGGTGACCTGGATAGGGCGGAGGCACCCTCGCGTAGATAAGTTTCGAATATAAAGTTTCATTGCGAGGAGATGCCTCAGAGCGGGCTGGAGCTGCCTAAGAGCGCAATGGAGCTGCCTCGGAGCTAATGGATGTTGGTGTACTTAGCACCAATGGTTAAACTCAGATTTTGATGAATGACAAGTGGATTAAAGTTAGATGTTATATTTGTCTAATCTGTCTACCAATTGTGCAGGCTATTGACTGATGGGTCTAAAGGATCTAAATACCAAACTAAAGTCTAGCTAGGTTAATAGTTGGCACGAAGTCTAGATTAATTGAGATTTGGTAGAAACTCTTCATTGGTCAAAGGACCTGACATCAAGGATGTCTGCGATTGGTAAGTGGAGGTAAGTATCTGGAGGAGAGTGATTAGTGAGGATGAGTCCCTAGCGGTACTGTAGGCGCTGGTCAGCTTAGAACCATTTTGGATGTCTAAGCTAAGACCATGACTAAATCCTCGTCTCGATAAGACATGCTCTAATTAATAATGCTATTTTATATTGTACGCTAATTCAATTTTACAATTTATATTTTGTTTTTTGGACTAACGTATTTTGCAGGGTTACAATTCATAAACAAGCCTTAGGTGAACAGTGTTCGAGGCACCTTAGAGGTGCGCAGAGGCGCCCTGGACCCAGCGAAGGCGTCCTCGCGTAGAAAAACTTCAGGGGTAGAAGTTTTCTGTGGGAAGGCACCCTGAAGCATATTGGAGGCACCTTGGAATGCATTGGAGGCGTCTCGGAGCGCTTGGAAGCACCCTCGCGTGGATAGAAACCGTAGGCTTTGGAGATGATAGAGGCCAAAGATTCCAAGATCAAATTTGAGGTTGGAGGCACCTCTGATGAGGTTTGAGGCCCCCTCAACACTCCTTAAAAGCACTGTTCGGCCATCCACATGGACAAAACTGATATACGAGCTCATATGATTGTTTTGCTACTTCATTTTCATGCTGGGCTATACTGCTATTCTACTATGCCTGACCGCTGCCGGAAGACTGACACCAACACACGAGTGCATTCGGATTTCCATCTTCGTGTTGATGACAATTTTGTGTGTGTGTGTATATTTACTATATCTACAAAACGAAATGTACGCTATTACACTTCCCGATATTCATTTGTATTCGATTACTCTACCGGTAGAGAATTTAATGGATTGTACATCGATAGGTCTAAGAGGCCTGAGTCTTGGAGTAGGAGTCTCTGAAGACTCCGAACTAAGTAATCGACAATGTTCTTGTTTTTCGTATCTGTTTTTGTTTTATTTTGCTACGAACTTTGCACTTTCTTTTAGGTTATTAAAAGACTCAGTGATTCCCCCCCACGTGCCTACGGTCCTACATTGGGGGTGCCTCAGAGTGGATAGAAGCTGGAGTTTTCGAATCGGATTGGCCTCATTGGAGGCACCTCAAGCCATTGGAGGCGCCTTCAATGAGCTATATAAGAGGGGTTCGACCAAGAGCTTCAACATAACATTTCTAAGCGATTCCTCGACCGTCTGGTTGCT
Organism: Kaempferia parviflora; assembly: GCA_037177295.1. Lineage (NCBI taxonomy): Eukaryota > Viridiplantae > Streptophyta > Magnoliopsida > Zingiberales > Zingiberaceae > Kaempferia > Kaempferia parviflora. The sequence goes on along the minus strand of JBAMIE010000022.1, from coordinate 6,935,061 downwards.
CCGATTTTATACTACTGACTCTATTGCTGTGCTGCAATGCTGCTATACCCGACTATTACAGACGAATCAACACCAACACACGTGTGCATTCAGATCTCAATCGAAATATTGGGTAACATTTTAATTTAAAGTACTTGTAACGCCTTAAAATTTTCTAAAATTATTTTAGAAATATTCTATGATTTTTCTAGAATTTTAGAGTATTTTTCTAGAATTTTTGGAGTAGCGGAGGTACAAAAAAATAAAGAAAAACTTAAAACGCGTCACGCAGGGATTGAACCCTGAGCCTCTTGAGTGATAGAGAAGAGGGAGA
>JBAMIE010000022.1:6906550-6923171 GCA_037177295.1 Kaempferia parviflora | reverse complement strand
TTTCTTTTTTTTTTTTTGTGAATGAGATGAAGGTTCTTAGTCATTCCTTCAGCCAGCTTATCAAGAACTATCAAGCCATTTTTAATGAGTGGTTGATCTATGGTGATGGATCATCTCTTACAAATGCTTGACACCTGATGTCAACCTTTCGTGTTTTAACCATTTGTAGTTAATAGTTATATGTGATTTACCTTTTCCGTATTAGCCGAGGAACGAATTGACGGAGACACTGGGACGAACGAATCGTCTTTTAACTACTTGATACCCGATGCCAACTAATAAAAAATATCTAAGCCATAAAATGCACCGGAAGAACGTGGCCCCTTCATGTGATTACTCTTTGACCAGTCATTCGCACTTGTCTTCTTTCCCAAACAAAAAATATGTATGGTCATACCTCCACTCCCACTCATATATACAAAACAACCATTCCCTGGCTTCTCAGTAAGTGATCACCACCTTCCATCGACTTGTATTCTTTATCAGCCGTTGTCTTGCTTTGAGCCTTTAGGCACTGATGGCGATGTGTAGCGGTTGTCACAGTGCCCAAATTGCTCTTCATCATTTACATGTTTCTTTCTCAAGCCTTTAATGCCTATATATTTAGCACACCCCTCGAGCATTCTCAGTGTCCTTCTTCATCCACTTCAACCTGTGAATGAACTGATGCAAGAAAAGCCAAGGCCAACATCTGCTCTTGTTCTGGAGATCGAGAGCTGCATTAGAGTGTTCTTCCTCAAACACATGACATTGTAGCTTCTCAATTGCTTATATACTATTTCAATCATGTAGTTTCAGTTTTGCATCCAGTCAACCGGAATCCACATATATATTTTCTTTAATGTGGCTTTTGCCATTGTTCTGTTAGCGCTTTCCTTCTTCTCATTGGATCAAAAGTTGCTTTTGAGAGTATATTTTTGACAAAATGAGCACGAACATGGAGGAAACGTTCGAGCCTTTCCGCGGAATCAAGAATGATCTTCAAGGGCGATTGATGTGCTACAAGCAAGATTGGACCAGTGGTTTCAGTGCAGGCATCAGGTATCAATAGTTGATTCAGAAATTTGATTTGTACTCGAACAATGTTTCCTTTCTTATGCTTCAGTACTAATGTTTCAGGATTCTGGCTCCAACTACATATATATTCTTCGCCTCAGCAATCCCAGTCATTTCATTTGGAGAACAATTGGAGAGGAACACTAGTGAGTGAAATCAAAATTTCAAATCTAGCAGGTGCATTGAAAATTGAAATATATATAAAATAAACTTTCCTACATGATTTTGGCAGATGGGGTTATAACAGCAGTTCAGACTTTGGCATCAACTGCCCTCTGTGGCATCATTCACTCTATAATTGGAGGACAGCCTTTGCTGATTCTTGGAGTGGCAGAACCCACTGTGCTCATGTACACTTTCATGTTCAACTTTGCAAAACAGAGGGCTGATCTTGGCCAGAACATGTTCCTAGCATGGACTGGATGGTAAGCTAAATGATAGCGGAAGAAATTAAACTGTGAAATTTCTTTTTCCCAGCTTGTTTATTTTTTGGGGGGGTTTTGAATTACAGGGTATGTGTCTGGACCTCGTTGTTGCTATTCCTGTTAGCCATTCTAGGAGCATGTTCCATAATCAACAGATTTACTCGATTAGCCGGCGAGCTTTTCGGTCTACTGATTGCAATGCTCTTTATGCAACAGGCAATCAAAGTAAGAATTATGTCCGTGTTCAAAGTGTGCGAGCATTATTCTTGGACAATGATCTAAAATATAATACTTTTGGTTGTCACAGGGGCTTGTTGATGAGTTCAGAGTGCCAAAAAGGGACAACCCAAGTGCACTAGAATTTGCACCATCTTGGAGGTTTGCCAACGGCATGTTTGCACTAGTTCTGTCATTTGGGCTCCTGCTCACTGCGTTAAGAAGCAGGAAGGCACGATCATGGCGCTACGGGACTGGTGTGCTCGAGTTAAATGTTTTTTGTTCCCTCTTCTTGTTTCACTTTGTTTGAACCATGTTTTTCAGGCTGGCTACGAGGTCTAATCGCCGACTATGGAGTGCCACTTATGGTACTTGCATGGACTGGAGTTTCTTACATCCCTTCTAATGGCGTGCCAGAAGGAATTCCTAGACGACTCTTCAGCCCAAATCCCTGGTCACCTGGAGCCTATGAAAACTGGACTGTGATGAAGGTTCATACTCTTTAATTTAATCTAGCTATTTCAGCATGCAAAAGGAGAATCTAAAGAGATATTATGCTGACAGGATATGTTGAATGTGCCCTTGCTCTACATTCTTGGAGCTTTCATACCAGCCACAATGATTGCAGTGTTGTATTATTTTGATCATAGTGTGGCCTCTCAACTGGCTCAACAGAAGGAGTTCAATCTCCGAAAGCCGCCATCATTCCATTATGATTTACTTCTTTTAGGATTCTTGGTACTCATGACCTTAATCTGCCTCTTCTTTGGTTAAATCTCGCATGGCCTTATCTGACTCCTGATTCTTGGTCTAGACCTTGTTATGTGGTCTTATTGGAGTTCCACCATCAAATGGTGTCATCCCACAATCTCCAATGCACACGAAAAGTTTGGCCACCCTCAAACACCAAGTAATTAAGCTCCAAATATAATTGTGAATGATTAATTAATTAATTGCTTCTCTCTGTATCATTATTTGATATTTTCCATGGGAATGTTCTCATAGTTGCTTCGCAGTCGACTGGTAGCCACTGCACGCCAAAGCATGAAAAGAAATTCAAGCTTGACTCAGCTGTATGGAAATATGCAAGATGCTTACAGACAGATGCAGACACCATTAATCTACCAAGAACCATCAGCACGAGTATGTGAATAATATAATAAATCCGGATTGAATTCCTCGTGGACTGAAGATTGAGCCTCATTTATATCATGCAGGGACTGAAAGAGCTGAAGGATTCTACAATTCAGCTGGCTTCAAGCTTGGGGAGCATGGATGCACCGGTCGATGAGTCGCTATTCGACATCGATAAAGAAATTGATGACCTCCTGCCGGTCGAGGTGAAAGAGCAGCGTCTGAGCAACTTGCTGCAGTCCATGATGGTTGGAGCTTGTGTGGCAGCTATGCCCTTCCTCAAGAAGATCCCCACCTCTGTTTTATGGGGATACTTTGCTTTCATGGCCATAGAAAGCCTACCTGGGAACCAGTTCTGGGAAAGGATTCTCCTCCTGTTCACTGCACCAAGCAGAAGATACAAGTAAGGATCGACACTGATGATCATCATCGATCAGTATATATACTTCTCCCTTAGCTTGATGGTTAATTGTGAGCTTTGATCCTACAGAGTGCTGGAGGACTGCCACGCGAGTTTCGTGGAAACAGTGCCTTTCAAGGCAATCACTACTTTCACCCTCTTCCAATCCATGTACTTGCTTGTGTGCTTTGGGATAACGTGGATTCCTATAGCTGGAGTCCTGTTTCCTCCCATGATCATGCTTCTGGTGCCAGTCAGACAGTACATTCTCCCGAAGCTCTTCAAAGGAGCACATCTCACCGATTTAGATGCAGCTGAATATGAAGAACTACCACCCATCACCTTCAACCTGCAAACGGTACTATTCACTACTCTTTTCGATCTGAGTCATGACACTGCATGGTTTTGATTATATATATGATCAGGAGGTTGATTTGGGAGAAAGGTACTCCTCTGCCGAGAGTAGAGAGGTCCTCGACGAGATGGTCACCAGAAGCCGCGGCGAGATTAAGCGTATGAACAGTCCCAAAGTGACTAGTTCAGGGACTACACCAGTAACCGACATGATCAGGAGCTTGGGCAGTCCTAGGTTATCAGCAACAGAGAAGGCCTACAGCCCCCGTGTTCGTGAACTTAGGCCAGAGCGTAGTCCTCGATTGAGTGCCGAAAGGCAATTCAGTCCGAGGATGGCAGAAACTAGATCATCCAAGTTAGGAGAAGGTTCAAAGTAGATTCACAAACCCATGATCTGCTCCTACAGGGATGACATCTTAATTAATTTCCTATATGCCTTCTTACCATATAATTGTAGCTTAAGCGAGTGCTCAAGATATGCTTTCATCTACTACCTTTCATCATTTATGTGAAATAGTGTTCAATTTAAAGCCTCTCTTCGTATAGAGGAACTTGTGTAATTCCTGAGTTTAGCAAATTATAATTGAATAACTCCAAGGTTTGCAAACTCTCTGTTGCTTCGATCGATTTTAATTAATTAATTAATTAAATTGTGTAAAAAGTGTAGTGGTGGTATCTGTCAAGGCATATATATTTTGCACTAAATTCCTTGATTCCTATGTTAGCATTAATGACAACCATGATCTGCTTTCACAATCAGTCAACTTCCTAAAGTGACCTCTAGATCCTAAGGCCATTACCAACAGCAGTTTAAACTAGGGAAAAAAAGTTAATTTGCAAGTTTGGAAGTCTGATTATCTCCACGAAAGAATATATAGATTTGAAGGGCTGTTTAATTTATGTGCAGCTCTTCTGATCTCATCGCCAATGCTGTTCGTTCATATGCACATCATTCTTCCACAATAATGCCGTGCATGTTACGACTTTCATTCAGGATTCTTCTGAGCAGGCATAGATAGACTTGCAAGATTCTCGTCGTGGATAAAGACATCTAGCTAAATTCTGACCTTGCAAGATTTTTTTTACCCCACAGTCCCAAATTTGAGATGCTGTGTGGTGTCGGAAGAAAGTAGCGGTTCTAGTTCTTCAGGTACATGGGATAGCAAGTGGGAAATCTCTCCAATCTAAATGATTGTAGTCCTTGTCGATGGAGTCAATGGTTTGTGACTCGACGATATAATTCTGTCGGAGAGAGGTAGTTTTCAACTCGTTGACTTTCACTTAGTGAAACGATCTGTTGACTGTAGCCCATGAAAGCTGTCGGCTCTTAGATTTTGTTTTTCTTTTTCTTTTCATTTTCCCCCTTTCTTTACGTGGAAGAACGTGTTTGCTGCTGCATCACACAGATGGGCCTAGCTACATAGGGGCGGTGAAAAAACAGAAAAGAAGTGGAAATGGGCAAGTTTGATTGGAAAAAAAAAAAAAAAGACACAACAGCCAGTTTACGTGGTTCACAACTTTTATTTTATCATAAAGGACGTATCATACAGACATAGATGGTATCTAGGGTTGTTGTGTTGGACGTGACCTATATTTATTTTATTCTAAAAGATAAATAATTGATAGTCCTAGATGAAAATATATGAGTAAAAATTTGAAATTGTTAAAATGCCGCTATTATATATATATATATTATCAAAACAATATCTCCTCCTGTCTAAGTTCACTTTTTTCTTGAAAATATTTTTATTTTTAATACTATTATATATAGCGGCTATAAAATGATAACGGTTATTATCCGTACAATATAAAATCAGTTAGACATATGTAATAACTAGGAATTGTTCTAATATAATATTTATAAGAGATCAAGTATACATATTCTATAGCTGCAATAATATTGTATTATTAGTGTTGAATAAAATTGAAAATGTTCATATTGTAAAAGAACATTTTTGAGAACAAAAATGAGTTAGTGAAATAGAGTGTTGTTTTAACGATAAATAAAAGACTTCTTTTTAATGATCCCAATAACAAAGAGTGACCTTTTAATTTTGTTCAAAATTTATTATAGAAGAGAACAATATAGAAAATTTTCAGATGAAAATGGCTAAGGGTATGTGTAGATCAAAGATGGATGATATAAGATATCCGAGAGATCATATGTATAACAAAAAATATTGGAGTGTAGCTAAGCTAAAGGAGGTAGGCTATTTAGGTGAAGGTCAGAAGGATGACACATGGAGTGAGTCAAATGCTTGAGTGTACTCAAGGGACGAGTAACTTGATGAGACATGTACCTATAAAAGGATAAATTTTAACAAGACAAACTTCAACTTTAGATTAATCGTAGCGGATGATTTAGCTGACTAAAGGTATCCCTTCAGTCGATTAGTGGCTGAGTTGACCAACTAGCCAGTGGATTCAAGTGGATTAGTACTGCAATCGACTTAGGATAATAGGTAACGAACAAAATATTTCTACTTGAAATTGAGTTGATTGGACATTTTGACTGATAAAATTAAGGATCAATGTAGTTATAACCTACAGCAGAATAGCTAGAGAGATGTGAATAAAGTCATACTACAATGGTTAGATGGTTTAATGGGTGCATCAGTATCAACACAACAAAATGGTCACGAACAAGAGTCCAGAGACAGTCACTCCCGTGTAATTTATCTACATATCGAAGACGTTAATTTCTTTTATATCTGATCATGGCATGCATGCATGACTTATAATTAAATTGACTTGTACCGTTGCATGCTTCAAAAATTCATAATGACAATCAGGGCTCTCGTATCTCAAGAGTCCAGAAACAATCGTCACTAGCTAGCTAGCTGCATCCCATTGCGGGAGGGTAATCTTCCAGAGCCAGCGATTGCGGCTGCCCTTCCTGCAAGCAATAAATGGGCGGGATGGTGAGCGTCTCCAACACTCCGTAGGCGTTCCAACAGAATGGATCGTCCACCATCTCCCCCTCGTGCGGCAGCAGCTCCACCTCCGACATCGTGATGTTGGTGCACGCCACCGTGTCGCTGCAGGCGAAGTGCACGGGTGGGCTCCGCACGTCGTACGTGCCCTTGATGTTGCTGTAGGCCACGTCCGTCACCCACACCGCCGACGTTTGGTTCAGGCACTGCTTGCTCAGGCAGTAGTACTGGTCGACGATGATGCAGTTCCGCACGTTCTCCATCGCCATCTCCTCGAACCTGATGCCCGACACCGACCCCGTCCCGCCCTGCCACGTCTTGATCCGAAGCCCGTTGTCCGAGTCGCGGATCCTCCCGTTCCGCACCGTCACGTTAGTCACGCACGCCCGCGAGTTGTGCACGCCCAGGCTCCCAATGCTGCACCCAATTCATATTATAATAATAATAATTATTATTATTTCTTTTAAATTACTCTCAATTATTCTTTTTAACCTTATGCCATGGCTCGGCCCGCACGTCACGTTGGCTATGACCACGTTAGAGCAGCCCGGCCCAATCGAGATGCAATCGTCGCCTACATCATCATCAATTCATCATTCATCATTGGGTGGGCCATCCCTACGGGAGGGACTAATGGCTAGTGCATGAATTGTTACCATCAATGAGGTATAGGGGTCAAATCCTGGCGAAGCCAGGTGCCTGCCCTCCCTTATGCACTAGTTACTGTCTGGGCTAGTAACCCTCGTGATTTACCTCCTTCGTGTTGGCCACCCATCATTGGGTGGGTGGTACGTTTTAATTAAACATTATAAGATGGTATTAATTAAGTAGTACGTACCATTGCTTATGATGGAATCATAGATGGCCACAGACTTGGTGTTCTCAATGTGGATGCCATCGGTGTTTGGACTATAGGAGGGGGAGCTTATCGACAAGCCCTCGATGTGCACCCCTTCGCAACCGTCGAACTTGATGTGAAATTGAGGGCTGTTCCTCACGCGGAGCCTTCCTACCGTCACATTGTAGCTCATGAAAAACCTGATTAGCTAGAAAACATACATGTAAAAGGTCGTTAATGATGATTGATCGATGAGGAAGGGGACAGATTCTGTTAATTTCTCTATATATCTCACCGCAGGGCTGTCGCAAGGCCCCGGTAGTGTGCTTCCGTGAGGCCCCTACGTAGGTACAGTGAGATTAACTTAAGGTAATTCCATGCTAACGTTGAAATAATGAAGTAAGATGGATATATATATACTCGGTGAGGTTTGCAGGGGAGATTCCACCAATCCTCCCCGTTTCCTTCGATGGTGCCGCCTCCTTGGAGAGTCATGTTACTGACTCTGTAGAAAACCAGCCATTGCTTCTTGCTGTCGGCTGCCGGCCAATTGGCCGGTCCGTTCGGCGGCATAACAACTCCTTCTATCTACAATCTCCGACCAACGATTTAATACTTCAATTGAAAACGATCGAGTAGTAATTCAGCGAGTCGATCTCTTTTGAAACCGGATATATACATATAGCTTACTTGAAGCACAAGCCCGGGTCTGCATGGACCTGAGAAAATGGTGGATGTGACCATGAAGACACCGTCCGACGGCACGAGGAGCACGCTCGAGTTAGCCATGCACGCGGCCTTCCATGCAGCCCGAAAGGCTAGGGCATCGTTGTTCGAGCCATCGCCGATCGCCCCATAGGATCGCACATCAAACACTACTCGGTGTTCCGACCCCCCGGTGCTATTTATATCCTTGCTCATAGACGGTGGCTCTGCTGGGGCACTGGCCGGCGGCAGGGAGATTTGGTTACCAGAGTTGAACTTGGGGGCGTTGCTGTGGTGCTTGTGGTAGTGATACCTCGGTTCACATTTCTCAAGGCTGAGTAGAAGAAGTGCAAGAGTGGTAATGGAGGCGTATAGTGATGATGGGTGGCCATTTGGCATTGTGCTGAAGATCTGATCAAGGAAAGATAGCTAGCTCTAAAGGCAATCACAAATCCACAGCCGGAGAGAGTTATTTATGGTGCAACTGCAAGTGATGTGCTCTCTAGCTCATTGAATGAAGCATTGTCTTTTTATACTTTTAAACATAAATAATCTTAGGAACCGCCATTTTTTTTTTTTTTTTCTGAAACAGTTTCTCGCAGGGCATCCAAGCAAAGAAACAAAAATTAGGGTCGGCCAGCTCTGTGAGTTAGGATTTATAAAATGGAACTAATAATCCATGCATTATATTCAAAAGAATGTTCTAGAGCTCTGCGTCAAGTTACAGAATTAACCCTGAAAATGCTAAACAGTAAAAACTCTTGTTTGAATGGAAGGCATTTTATATCTAAATTTTTTCTATCAAAAAACATTGATATGTTTTTAAACTGGCTAATTTGGATAAATAGTACTAAAAAGACTTGGAAATGGGCAAAACAGCAACCTGTTTAATGAGCATACGAACGAGACAAAGTTCTTACGAAAGATCAAAGGAATTAACTGTATAGCAGAGAAACTAGAGGTGGTGGATTAAGCATGCTCATGCAGAGAACCCCGTGACGCTGCTGTGTATTTTAATCTCTTCACGCGCGCGGCCAGGAAAAACTTGAGCAGAAAAAAATTGCAGCAGGAAACCACAGAGATTAACATTCACGTGTTGTACGTAGAGTCCTCCTGCATGCCAAGACGGAGCGAGTATAACTGTCTAACTCTACTGTAAACACTGTGTAATAAAATGGCACATGTTGTACGGTTACTTCTCCAATCTGATTTCACTTGTACAGTTTGAATCATTTGTTCTGATGGCTGTAATCAGATGTCGTTGTGCAGTTTGAATCAAGTTTGATGATTTTAATATCTTTATGTTTGACTAATTCTGGGTACGCATATATAACCATGGTAAATTAGGAAATATTCAAGCGGATGGCCTCGAGTATTCGTAAGTCAACCGTCCATTCAAAGATATTCTTCCATTATTTCACTAAAGCTAGGACTCATACTTAATTTGTCTGGAAAACTGAGAAAGTAGTCTGTCTTTATGTTGTTAGTGGAAGGCGGAGACATTGATTGAGAAAGAACATTTCATGGTATGCTGGGTCTGTCTACGTGAGTCACGGGGGCTGAAAGGTTTCAGAAACTTAAGTTATGTCCCACGATTTGGTGTTTGGTTCACGAGAGCTAGTAAGGGAAAAGGAAGTACGAGTGGGGGACAGGGAAAGGGACAACATATAGGTAAAAGGGAGAAGCTTACTTGGGAGTGAGGGAGGTGCGGGATTTGGAGGTAGCAGTGGAGAGTAGTGCCTGCTAGTTTTAGGATTTGGAATCAATCCACTGATTGGATTTGATTTGATTTGTTGGATTTGTTGGATGTCGGCATAAGTAATAGGGGCATAAGTAATATTCTAATGCCAGGTGTACGTGTCAGAAGATTGCAGGCAAATTGGAATCACCAACTCCTTGGATGATAAAAATTAATCAAACCCAAGTGGTCACAGACCGAGTTACCCAACATCTTGAATCAATCTGATTCAACTTGCTGAACCAGTAGAGAAATTGAAAGGTTGTTTGATTCACGAAATGAAATTTGATTAGTAGAATAGTTTCTTTAAAAAAAAAACAATATTGACAGAGTAAGTATTTCTAAAATTAATACAACGAATAACTCAATTCTGCAAAAATAGCATTTCGTATTATTTTGTAATTAAAGGCAGAAATAATTATTCAGTCGCAGTTGAAAGAATGGCTATATGTGCAAAACAAATATGTTGTTAAGCGTAATAATAAGGTATATGACACAATCAATCTGCACGAATAAGACGACGTTTCATAAAAGCGGTCTGCAGTTTTTTACACCAAGAGTGATTGTTGTTACAAGGGGCTGCAGACAGATGATAATGGCAATAACATCAACAAAGAAATATAGATTCGAGGGGTTACACGTGCCAACAAACTTAATAATAAGAGGAAAGTTTTTCCCCAAATTTTACCTCATAAACATACATCAGCTATTTGCAATGACATGAGGAGGCTGATCACTGTGCTAAAGAGGGACATTGCTTTCTTGCATGTTCTGGAACCAACTTTCCAATAATTCCCGTTGGGACTCCCTTTAGTTCTGTTTATCATCAGGCAGTGCCAAAACAAAATATGATTTTACGACAGGATTAATAATTTGTAATGATAAGCTTTCCAGATATTCAGACTTACCATGAGGCTTGAAATTAAAGAGAGGAGGTAAGCACCGGCCATTTGGTAGACGAGCATTTGGATCTCGAAGTTCATCAAAGAATGGATGAATCAATGCTTCCAACTGCACGAACGACAATTAGCATGGTGTCCGTTTCTTTTCATTTGAGATGCAGTTAAGTACACAGCCCTGGATAAACTACATAAAAGAGATTCTACAATATACTCACAGCAGTGCTCCTCAAATTTGGCGAATACTGAAGTAGCCTAGATACAAGATCTACAGCTTCAGGTGGCATTCTCTTATGGAAAATCTGACAAAATGTGATAAAGATAATGCTGAAACTGCATGTGGAGCAGTTATATGAAAACATGATATGCTTTAACTTTGAGAAACAAGCACGATAGAACTTTAATTACAAGTGACATAATCTTGTATAGAAATCAGTGAAGGATTAAATCTATGCAAGCAATCCTGAATATTCGGGACTAAGACAGCAGCTTGTTGATGTTGAAAACCAAATGGAACCTTGATAGATATACCTTATGCCATGGGTGAGCTTTGATCTGGGGGAATTTGAACTCATTGTAATTGGGATTCATGCATTTAATTTCTTCTCTTGTTGGGGTACCCAAAATCTGGACCATGGGAAACAATTGACCAAGACAGAAGACATTAAAAATGCATAGAAATCAGACATAGGAAAAATGAACAAGGTACCTTAATAATTTCTACGAGTTGGTCAACTCCACTGTCTCCGGGAAAGAGAGGCTGTTGATGACTCCAAAGGAAATTGTCAGCAAGGATGAATTTTTCTTTCAGAAAAAAAAAAAAAAAGAGTATAACCAAGTATTATACCTGTCCTAAGAGAAGTTCAGCAAGAACACAGCCAGCAGACCAGATGTCAATAGCCGTTGTATACTCAGTGGCACCAAAAATAAGTTCAGGAGCTCGATAGTATCTAGAACATATGTATGATATATTGGGTTCCCCTTTGACCTGTTAAGCAAACAAATTTCAAAATTCAGACAAAGCTACTAAAGAAAGCCTTCTATAGCCCACAACAAGAGATGAATATGTACCAGAACTTTGGCACTTCCAAAGTCACATATTTTCAGCTGGTGTGAATGTGGGTTGACCTGTTACCCGTAGTGTTAGTAATGTTTAGGATTGATAGCATATGGTATATTGTAGCCATACGACGAACATACATAACATCCACGTATAGTGATATGCATAATGTTACAAGGGATTACAATAGATGAATATTTCATATAACATGTGAATCTTTATTTCAGTTAAAAGCCAATACAGCAGACTCATTAGTGCATTACATATGCCATAAGTGATTGATATATCCATATACATATGGCATGCATAGACACAGCATATCAAACAATTACGAATCAACGTATACCCATTATCAGCCGTGAAGTGACATCAAAGCAAACCTACTATATCCGAAAGCTATTGAACATTTTATGATCACATGGATTTGACATCTTTTGTCTCTGGATTGCATGGTCCACCTTTTTTATATAAAAAAAATGTCTCTTATGCATATTCTCTTCACAAAGTATCAAGCAAGCAGATCTTAGCAAACGGGAGCCATTTATCCATAAAAAAATGTGGACAATATACCAGAAGATTTTGTGGTTTGATGTCCCTGTGGCAAACTCCAATGCTACTGTGTATATAGGCCAATGCTCTACAAATCTGCAATAGGAAAGAAATAATTGGATCCATGTTTTGAAGTTATTTCAATTTGTTCTTCCAACAGTCATAAATAATTAACTACTGTATATTGGCCACTATCTGGATGCAACATTCTCATCAAACAAATGAGCCAACAACCAAAATGCCAAAATAGTTACCTTAAAAGGACAAGTTTTTCGGGTAAATAAAACATGGAAAGGAGTTACACAAGTTTAGGGTTACCTGATACATGTAGAGCTTCACATATATCAATGGCATGCGCTGGTTCATTTTGTTATAATGCTTGATTACTCGATGAACAGTCTCAGGCACATACTCAAGAACCAAGTTAAGATAAAGTTCTTCTTTGTCAGTTGTCGAAAAGAAACAGTGTTTCAGGCATATAACATTTGGATGATCAAGAAGACGCATTGTTTGCAATTCACGGTTCTTATATCTTTTGTCTTGAAGAACCTTTTTTATAGCTACTGTTTCACCTGTCTCGAGACACTTGGCCTAACAACCAGAGAAAAGTCATGGGAAAATATCAATGGAGCAAGGATAGATATGCAAAACTGCAAGTAGTTTGAAAGATCTCCATTCTAAAGTGACTAAGTAGCGTTTAAGTGTTATGCTGAAGTTACCTGGAATACAACTCCAAATGATCCATGACCCACTGCCCGCTCAGCCATGTAACTTATAGTCTGTTGTCATTCAGTGTTATTAACAGATAAGATGAGAATAAATGGAGAACTGCGGGAAAAAATATTTGACCTGATTGTCGAACTTATTAGTTATTATACCCATACTATGGATTAATGCTTGCAAATAAAGAATGTACCTGCTTTGGCTGGCCATTTCTGCCACCTATAGTTGTCACAATTATATGACCCGTCTCTGTCTCATTTCCATCAATTACAGTAGCCTCCACATCCTAAATTAAAATGAAATGAAGATCAGATAAACAAATCAACCTTTCAAATACTTATAGTTTATATACTGTTACTCACTTTGTCATCTCTTATGTGCATATCATTCATTTCATCTGGTAATTTATCCATGGAAATACTACTACCACTAGCATGTCTTTGCCCTGATGTGGGTGCCATTGAAGCCATCCAGTCTTCACTTTACTCAATTCAACACAAAAGTATATATCCTAAAAGAAAATGCCAGATAGAAAAGGATAGTATCGACATGCTGGACTAGAAGTGTTATTTCAAGAAAAAAAACTACGTGAATTCATGCAATGCTAAAAAATTGTGCAATCACCCAAGAACCAAGCACCAAAAATAAGTTCAAATACAAGCATGTGAATAGGTATAAACTCAATTAGTAAAAGAACCTTCACTTGTTCCCCAAATATACATTATATAGAATCTTTACATACGAAGATAAAAAATACCAAGGAATCTGTATTACCACTACATCAAAATCAAATAAAACTGATATTAGAAACATTACGCCAGCACTGAGGATAAAATATGTAGAGCTTTCTTCAATCCATTTTATGTATAGGTTTTTACAGGTACAGAATAATAAATAGTAGATGCTAAAATTTATCTTCTTAATTTTTTTATCAAGCTATCCATTGTTAATTTTCAGAAATAATTAGTAGCAAGAGAGGATATGTATTAAAAAATTCCCTCGTGACAATCCCATGGGTGAAAAATAGCCCTAGAAACAAGATATGTTGGGAAGCAAACTAGTATCAAAACTACTTTAACAAATTTTAGCAATTACAATCTACAACAGTATAATCACTATTAATTGTTGCCAAACTAGCCTCCATCTACATTTATACAGGAAAATGATTGCAAACCAAGCTGCTGGCATTGCAAAGAAAAAATCCTGCCATAACAATCCTCTCGTTACATTTATTGTTAAACTTAAATTACTCAGGACTTTCAGACTAACTGACTTCAGCTCAAGAAAATTAAATATGCAACGATGCCAGTCCCTTGAAAATAAATGGTTATATAGACAAAGATAAAGTATAAGATATTCAACATTCAATATCAGCACCATATTAGTCTAGGGCAACACATTTATTAATGTAAAACACGAAGCAAAGAGCACAAAAAACTACCATTAGCAAAAATTTGAAAACAAGAATTAATTTCTGAAGTGAAAGGCGCTCAAATCCAAAATTCACAAACCCAGGCTTAGAATAAAAATAAAGTGAACTAAAATGACATTTGAGCTTTGAATTCTCATAATTGACGAGATATCAGAAAGAAAGACTTTTAAAGCACATCCTATAAACAAGATCCCTTTCGTCCACCACTAGAACTCTAATTAATTACAGATCTACATAC
Source organism: Kaempferia parviflora (assembly GCA_037177295.1). Taxonomy (NCBI): domain Eukaryota; kingdom Viridiplantae; phylum Streptophyta; class Magnoliopsida; order Zingiberales; family Zingiberaceae; genus Kaempferia; species Kaempferia parviflora. Next base: position 6,908,471 of record JBAMIE010000022.1, on the reverse strand, counting down.
ATACGGACCACGAGAAAGCAAAGCACGAGGTACCAAGGAATACAGTTCAATCAGATGGGAAAAAAACAGATCTGAAGAAGAAGATTCACAAACATCCCAAATGACTAAAAAGATGCAGAACAAAAACATTCAGGAGAAACGCTCACCAGACCGATCTCAGATCCCAGATTATCAAACAAAAAACAACGAAGAATACATTAGGCTAACAAAATGTGATCAATTGATTCATGGATCCCCGTGGCTATCCTTCTCCAGCCTCCTCCTAGGGTTGGAGGAGAGAAACGAGGGCGGTGTGAACGCGAGATCGGACTTTCATTTTACTTTTCCTCACGCGCATTTTTCTCCTCCAATTTTTGAGTGTTTTTTCAGTTAAGCCCCTGGAAGTAAGTTTTCATTTTCTTCTTTTCCATCAATTTCGTCGTCGCAAGAATAAAATTATTATTATTTTTTTAATTTACATGAATGGAAAGGAAAAGAGGAGAATATATATACATATATAATTTTCTTAATTTAATTTATAATGGTCATAATTTTTTTAAACAGATTTGTTAGTTTGTTAGAAAATAATTATCATCCACAAAAGATTAATATCTTATCTTAAGATGTAAAATCTCGCAACTCCGGCTTTTGTTTTGTTTTTTTTTAGAAAAATTGTAAATTGTATTAGAGGTAAACGTTGATTTAAAATATTTCCATTCAAATCAGAAGCGAAGAGGGGAAAAAAGATGCAAAACGAGCAATATTATACGCCACAAAATATGTGAATCACAACTTCAGCTTTTATCTTTCAAAATTTTTTTCTTTCGTTTTTCCAATTTACCTCTATTTTAAGTTATTTAGATCAACTAATTTTGTTCTACAGTAAAGTTATTTATTATAGATCTAACAAACTTATGCAAAATTGCAACCACTAATCCATGTGCCTTATAGTTGGCTAGAGAGTGCCCCGGACTATGGTGTAGTGGAAAGGATATGTTCAGTTGTCTCCTACGTATTTACAGTTTGAATCCCAGCTACGGTATATTTGTAGGGATTTTTCCTCCAAATGAGATTCGCAACTAAAGGACGCTGAGTTTTTGGCCGTCCGTCGCGAATACTTCTTGATTTACCCTAGTGGCCAATGAGAAACTTTTATGGGTCGGGCAGGTCACCCCAAGGTTAGTCAATGAGGCTAACTAAGTTTATCGTTCTAGTTGACTAGAGAGTAGTAACTTTACAATAATGGGGTAATGAGTCAATTTTCAACGAACGCATGCCTTAAAAAAAACTCCTTCCACTCTTTAGCCACTTAGGACGGGTTGTGAGAGACGTGTGGGATGAGTATAATCATTTTTTACTACAATGCTACAATTCAAGGTGATCACAATAGTCTCGTCCACCACCTTTGAATTAATATTATACAATTAGCTTAGGAAAATATCACCTACATAAATCTCTAGGGCAGTAAAGGAGCCAAGTCTTATAGTGCTCAAGCTTGTTTGATAAGATAACCAGCCAAAATACTCTCACATATGGTGACTTGCTTCATTTCCTGATTTATTCCCTTCCCACAGCCGTGAAGGACTGTCAGGGAGACAGATTTCACATTTTTCTTTTTCATTTTTTTTAGAAATGTTTTAATAAGGTAACCAAGTCAAGTTAAGTTGAATCTATAATGAATCGGGTCATTGAAATGATTGCTTAAACTTGACTTATTTTCTTTTTTTATGATCTTAAGCTTGGTTCAATGAAGCAAAAGCGATTCGCTCACCCAAGCACTCCTTATCAGTTAGCACGGGCCCGTAGTGAGATGAAGGAAGGTAAATCACAATATCAAATGATCTCCTTGGTGAGAGGACATTTAATCTTCAAGGGAATGAATCACGCAAGAATGAACCTTGATGCTTTAAAAACTTTTCTTTTCTTTTGTTGAAACTAAAGT
>JBAMIE010000022.1:6834063-6846300 GCA_037177295.1 Kaempferia parviflora | reverse complement strand
CTAGAGAAAAGGTTGCTGAATCTAATTATCATGTTCATTCTAGTCATTTACGTAGCATAAACAATGAAATTACTCCATGAGCCAAAGAGAACACAGACTGGCATAACTTACCTTAAAGTGGTTTGCCACTTAAGAAATCTTTACTGATATATCAATGGCAGAATTGAAGGTGTACCAGCTAGCAAATTTGACGTAGAAGACGGAGATTTGGAAGCCAAGTGCTTCACATTTGCATATGCTTCACGAAATGGAAGACGAAGGTGACAGAAAATTTGAAGGATTACTGAGCAACAACAACAAAAAAAATTTGAAGGATTCCAGAAATACAAACATATTTACAAAATGGAGCTGGGAGAAAATCTGGAAGCTAAATACATAAACAAACATGGAAAGTAACGCAAGACAAGCGCAAAATTGTTTCCATGTATATAATTTTAGTATAAGTATAAAAAAACTTAATTTATACATTATTATCGTAAATATAATTTGTCAAATCCATCCCTGTTCATATCTTTGCGGAAACGTGTTCAAGAAATGTGTTCCACGAGTACAGCGTTGTTACATATCGTTTGCATGGTGACAAAATTCAATTATTTGGCTTTTTCGTTCAAGAGAAACTCGTGATTAATATTTTAAAAATCAGAGCGAATCAAATTACCCCGTGCTTAATTTTAGACGCCGGGTCAATCGTGGAATCAATCATAAAATAGTCAACACACGCTACCAAAATAAAATACAAACATAAAAATTTTGTGCATTTAAAAAATTGTAATGCCCTCGAGATCTATTCAACGGCGTTGATCCCCCGCTGCCCTTCTCTACTTTTCAAACGGGCAGGAAAATTGGATCGGGCTATGATCCACAGTCCGTTAACTCTCGCTCTCGAATGTACCACCACGCGCAGCACTGTTCGACGAAACGGATCCGATCGAAAACCGGTAGCCAGAGAAAAAGTTTTTTTCAAAAAAAAAAAAAGGAAATGCAGAGAAAATTTGGAGGCTGGCAGGCGAGTGGATAAATAGACCTCTGCCGTGAGATTCCACTTGCTGGAACCCGAAGCACCACACCGGCTTCCTCTCGTCTTCTTCTCCTCCCTCGATGGCGATCTCGATGCAACTCGCGCGCTTCTCCCCCAGCCTGGCACAGTTCCGGGTCCGATCTCCCCCCTTATCGAAGCCCACGCTCACCGTCCGTTGCAGCGGTGGCGCCGCGGTCGAACCGGACTTCGACAAGAAGGCCTTCCGCCATAATCTTACTCGCAGCGATAACTACAACCGCCGTGGGTTCGGACACAAGAAGGAGACCCTCGAGCTCATGAATCAGGAGTACACGAGTAAGTGGAGGGAGTTTGGTCGTTTTTTGCCGCTGTGAGAATTGGGGGGTTTCTTAAACTTGGTTAGGGTTGTGGGATTTCAGGTGATGTGATTAAGACGCTGAAGGATAACAACTACGTGTACACTTGGGGCGACGTGACTGTGAAGCTCGCGGAGTCCTATGGGTTCTGCTGGGGAGTTGAGAGAGCGGTCCAGATCGCTTACGAGGCGAGGAAACAATTTCCTGAAGAGAACATCTGGATTACCAACGAAATCATCCATAACCCGACGGTCAACAAGGTTTGGGATGGATCCTAGCTACTAATTGTGTCCTGTTTAAAAATATAATGTTTTATTGTTAAACTTTCTATTCGTTTAAATTCGTAATTTTCTTGTTCATGCAAGAAATATAAGTAATAAACTATGAAATCGGTTTATGGATTCTTGTAGAAGGTCTCTAATTTGAAGCGTCTAGCTATACTTGTATACTGATTTAAATCTAATTGTAAATAGAATTTTGATTTATTTCAGGATGTTATTCGTGCAATATAATTTTGACAGAGAAGGGCTATTTTGCTACATAGCAATATTTGGCGATTACCATTTGTTCCTACTAGTATGAAATGTTCAATATATTGAGATTGATTACATTTTGTTTTAATGCTACAGAGATTGGAAGAGATGGACGTGAAAAACATTCCTGTTGAGGAGGGGAAGAAACGATTTGATGTTGTTGACAAGGGTGATGTTGTAATTTTGCCAGCATTTGGAGCCGCTGTAGATGAGATGTTTACCTTGAGCGAAAAGCAAGTCCAGATAGTTGATACTACTTGTCCATGGGTTTCAAAGGTAATTTTTTATTTTTATATGAGAGGGATTTGTAGGTGTATTTCTCCTTGAATATCTTCATCATAATTGATGTTTTGCTGTCCTCAAAGGTCTGGAACACTGTTGAAAAACATAAGAAGGGTGATTATACTTCAATCATACATGGCAAATATTCACATGAGGAGACTATCGCCACAGCCTCATTTGCAGGAAGATATATCATTGTGAAGAACATGAATGAGGTACTAGATTGTTGACCCAATACCATTTGGTTATGAATTATATTCTGAAACCAAACATTGGATATAACAATTGCAAAAAACAGGCAATGTACGTGTGCGACTACATTCTCGGTGGGCAATTGGATGGGTCTAGCTCCACAAAAGAAGCATTTCTTGAGGTATATTGACTCTTTTATTTCATATTATCTGCACAGAAGAAAGGTATTAACCATGCATTCTTGGGCTACAGAAATTCAAATATGCTGTTTCTGTTGGGTTTGATCCGGATGTTGACTTAGCTAAAGTAGGCATTGCAAATCAAACCACAATGCTCAAGGGCGAAACGGAGGAAATAGGTAAGTTCATTGCCCCTGATACTTCCTGCATTTTTCCATCTATAGTTTACAACCAAATATAACACTAGATTTCAGGTAAATTGGCTGAGAAGACCATGATGCGAAGATATGGGGTTGAGAACATCAATGATCACTTTGTCAGCTTCAACACCATTTGTGATGCCACCCAGGTGAATTTACTGATAGTTTCCTTTCTTTTTTACAATTGGCATATCACATTCCATTTCCCATGTTATTATTGTGATTGAAAACTTCAATACAAACAGTCAAGCTAGCAGTTATGTTCTCTCCTTGATGTCTAGTTTACATCCATTTCACTTCATTCTTACTTATCAAAATTTTACTATGAAAGTCAAATTTTTTTCAAATTGTCCTGAATATCATTGGTTAGCTTCTTCCGAGGTAACTGAAGAATTTATATATGTTTTTTGCAATAATCTGGGAGGCTAGAGTTAATTGCTTGCCATCAAGTATAAACAATTGTTCAGATAGGCATGTGACTTTCATGCCTTGCGAGTATAATAGCTAGAAAACCGTTCTTTTTTTTTTTTTTTTTTTTTCTGTGGAACTCCTATATTTCGTGGACAAGTTCAATAAAATTGAATGACCATAGCTCTGTGGTTAATTTTTACTCAAGAATGTTCCGTGTTTTATGTCCTTTTTAGATTGTTCTTTTAAGGTGTTGAGCTATCATGGTTGGTTAAAATTTAGCCATACTAATTAGTTCTTTGTTACATATTCTGCTACAAGTTTTTTATTTATTCAGATTTATTATCAACTATTAAGGTTGAAAAAAAAGTTCTGTTGCATAGTAAATTATCCTTTTTTTGACTTCCCCATTTCTTTACCTGCAACACTCTTGGGCTTTTAACAAACCACATTTTGTGTATACAAGGAATTGTCTTTGTAGTCATCATCATCAAGCCGTATTTGTCCCAACTATTTGAGGTCTTCTTCCTATAGAAAGCTATATCACTTGTCAAACAAGTTTTATTTCTGTTTGTCTAGGCCCTAATGAAACCCTCAACATTTTTTATCTGATTTGGGATTGATATTGGTGGAATTTTTGTACAGGGAAAGGATTATAATTGTAAAATAGAGTTTGGAATATCTAACTTTCATATATTTTTTTTTTTTTTCAGTTTTGTGGCAAATCAAAGTAGTAATAAATTAATAATATATTTTTTAATTTTTTTTTAAAATATAATTCATTGTATTCTATTGGATGACTGATGTTATTCCCCCCTTACCCTTCTCTTGCACTCTTTCAGGAAAGGCAGGATGCTATGTTCAAGTTGGTGGAAGAGAAACTTGATCTCATCTTAGTCGTTGGTGGATGGAACTCTAGTAATACTTCACATCTCCAAGAGATTGCTGAGCTCAAGGGTATTCCTTCTTATTGGATTGACAATGAACAAAGAATTGGCCCGGGAAACAAGATCACCTATAAGTTAAATGTAAGTTACTCAAGAATAAATCTATTTTAATCAGATTATGTGACTTTTCATTATGAAATTTCATAGTGGCAATTATCATCTTATCTGTTTTTACAAGCAGCATGGAGAGCTTCTTGAGAAAGAGAATTGGCTACCTTCTGGACCAATTACAATTGGTGTCACTTCAGGTGCTTCTACTCCTGACAAGGTAATTAATATTGGATCTATTTTATGAGTTAACTGTTGACAAGTTAGTTACATGGAGAATTCCTGCTTCTGAATATTTTTTCCGGTAGTTTCTTATTTTCATGTGGCTTATAATGCAGGTTGTCGAGCAAGCTTTGAAGAAGGTTTTTGCGATTAAACGTCAAGAAACATTGCAAGTAGCATAATGTTAGAGGGAATCCGGACTGGAGGAGTATGTTTTGAAGCGCCTACTTGTACAGTGCCAGCAACAGCGATACGTATCTGGCTTTATTCTTCTAGTATACACCGGAAATATTGTAATACAGAATCTATGCTTCTATTTCATCTAACATGCCTGAAATTTGGAATGAAATCCTAGTTAGTGCTTCAACACATGGTTGGTGGTTTACATCATATTTTTTATTTTTTAATTCAAGGATAATAACTGAAGATAAGATCTTTCAAAAGATGAAGAACTAGTGATACCCTTGTAGACAGCATTACTTAAAGGACAATGTCGATGGTTACTGTAAACTTGGAGATATGGAATCAGATCTGAACTTATGGATGGGCACTTCAGTTTTTTTTCTCTCTCAATTGAATTGTTTAATTCTCTTATAATTGATCATTCAATGCTCAGATTTCTAATAGGGCTTTTGGACCTTCTAATAATATGGACAAAAATGGATCGTCAAAGATAGTTACTGATAGGAGTTCTGATTGTTTGCTGGTGTAAAGAAGTAATGTTTGATAGAGATTTTAATGTTTGTTTTTAAATGGTTGCTAAAGGCTCAAAACCAAATATATTCATGTGCAGTCTTCTCCTTAGTGGTATTTATAAATGGTGAGATTGCAAAGCAAATGCTATAATGGAAAAAATGTGAGATATCATGCTTCTGAAAATTAAATTTAGAGGTACGAAGTTTTGTAGGGTTGGAGGAAGGATTAGATCATATTAGATTTATTATACACAATTTTTACTTTGATAAAATAGACTATTTTCATGACTTGAATTTGTAATTTTTGGATCATGTGGCAATAACTTTATAGAATCGTAATCCTAAAACAGAATCGATTTAGGTGCAAGATCAAATCGGTAAGGATTGGATTATAAAATCATATTATCTTATATATAATCGTTTACACTCATCACCTCAAGTTACATTACTACATGTACAAATTTAAATTAACTAATAATTTAACTACTATTCTCATTCAGTAGCATTCAATAATATTTATATTTTCATATAATGAATGAAAGAATATAAAATTTCTATTAATACAATAATAATTATCACATTCAACCTCAATAATGTTCTCTTGGTTTATAAGATGATCCAATTTAAAGGACAACAAAGCCCCTAATCGTACGTAGTAGAAACTATTAAATATTTTGATTTAAATATGAACACCAAAAATAATCTTCTAAAAATTTATTGATTCCATAAAATACTAGACAATAGATATTCAAAAATTAATCATTTTAAAAAAAATTACAAGATATTATTGATTAAAAACTAACTAAAAATAATTAAAATATATGTTTAAATAATATCAAACTCTAACACTAACTCTGTAAAAGATGAAAAATAAAAAAATAAAAATCTTTTAGATTTTTTAAAAGATTTTAAATGATATTTTTTGGATTTGAAACTAGGTGGTTAAGGATAAACCTTAAAATTTATTATAGATCTCTAAACGAAATTTGATTTGGTATATTATAGGTTCTGTGGTTCAATTTGAGTGAAAAGTTATGACTTCTCAAAATTTCCACCGATTCTACTCCGATAATATTACGATCCTACTATGATCCTACTGTAAAAATCAATTTTGCATAATTCAAGATCGATTTATGCTTTCGAATTGTAGAATTGTATGATCTTACGATACAAGATTACGATTTTACATAGTAAACTATGGCTAAGACTGATAATCTTAAAAGAAATTTAATTTTATCATTTTCATTATAAAATAATTTGGCATTCAATATGATAGAAATACATCTCATAATTAGAAAAAAAAAATCACAAAATGAAAACATAAAATCTAATTCGGTAATGGGACTTTACATTATTTACTGTGCAACTAATGAGACTTTTTTAGAAAAAAAACAGAAGCTATTCAGTAATCTCATTCGTGACTTCTCAATTACACTAATAATTCAAGGATATAATATAATCATTCTAAAACACATGACTATAAACAGAGTGCTCCCGGAGTTAGTCATTATGTAGTAGATTTGTAGAAATAGATAAAGATTAATTTTCGGTGAAGTCGGTGAAAATACCCTTCCACATGATGACATGCTCATTTTTTCTAATTTATCTTTTTACATATGACTGTGGAGTCAGTCATGTACTATGCTCGAGGTCCACATATAACCTTATGTAAAATTGATGATGAACAAAGTGAATTCTATTAATTCGAGTGACCGACTGAAATAATAAAAAAATCCATCTCGTTGGAGTTCAATAGTTTAAGAATTTACAAATATTACTCTTATACATCAATTAGCGACGGAAATAAACGACCATAAATATTTTAGTCGCTAATGTACTTAGAGACGAAATTAAATTTCGTCATTAATTTTGTCACTAGTTGAGAGTATTCTTAGTGTGACCATGAAATTTTTATACTATGTGGGTTTTATATTTTGACAAACAAAAACCTCTGACATAATAGTTGTCTTTACCTTTTGAATTCATGGAAATAATCATATTCCCGTAATAACCATATTCCTGTTTGAATGTGTAATTTGACCCAAAAAGAAAGAAAAAAAAATCAAATAAACTAGTTTGAGAGTTCCATTTAATCGAACTAAAATTTGTTAATCATCCTTCACCAGAACTTAGAGCATCTTCAAATCCAATATAAGGTTTGTGTAAGGTTTGTAAAATTAATTTATAAAATTAATTTGTAAAATTAATGTGTAAGATTCGACGAGGTTTCTCCCAAATCAACTTATCTTCAAGAGTAAGTTTGAGTTTTTAAATCTACTTTTTCTTAAAATTTGATGTAATGTGCATGTAGCCATGCAATTATATATTATAAATTGGATAATACAAAACTCATTTAGAGATTTAACTATTAGAGATATTTTAATAGGTTTTAGAATATCGATGTGGCATGATGTAGTATACTAAGATCATAAAAAAATCTTTTATAGAACTCTAACTGTTAAAGATACCCTTACATTTGAACTTTATATCAAAGTCAGTGCTCGATTGTATCGAGAAACATGTCCTGCAAGATCATCGTTTATTCTAGGAACGTGGAAAGTATTGGAAGCCTGCTCCTTTAAATCCACCGTTAAGAGATTTCTTGTACGAAACAAAATATAATTAACCAGTTAAACTGAAATACTAAATCGAATGTAAACAAAATTGTCTGAGATCGTGTTCAAACCAAAAAGACCTCAAATGCTTGTGAGATAAGCGTGATAATCAACGTTTTTCTCTATGTTATTGATTCAACATCGATCTGTCCTGTCCAAAATAAAGACAAGTACAGATTTGACTTCTACGTTAATTAATGTGCTCATTCTACTTCTGCCACGAGAAAAAAAACATCGAAATCCTCGAATTTTTCCACCTTTATCTGCTGCACTTTATCTGTGGCCTTCATCTTGTGGTACGATATATTTTATATATTTCCGTGTTCGAATTCTCACAACCACTCCAAGAATTTATTCGGATAAATAAAATAATTTCGACATACGTGTTGGCCGAGAGCAAGTAGCACTAGCTTCTCATGATCCAAGTCAGATGCAGAGAATAAGTTCTGGAAGCAAGAGGACCATCGAAATGCTATTATTATTATTATTATCAAATTGATGTGCCTGTTTTCATTCTCATGCAATCTCTGACAATTGTTTCGTGTTCTTTCATTCATGCAGAGTTGGTAAAGCGTGATCCTGGTAAAATAATGTATCAGCATCGATTAATATTCTGGAACTGATTCCTTAGCTCGCGTTGTGTTTCCAAACTAGTGGAGCCATTTTGTGCGGTTATTGTGCAAATTGATTTATGATTTATCCCTGTTGATGTACATGGAAGAATTGTTGGATGTGATTTGCACTTTTTCTCGGGGGTACGATAAGGAATGTGTCACCTACGACGAAAGCAAATCGAACCTCGCCCAACCCTTGTCCTCGTCTGTAACCATTTGAGCTAGAGTCAGCAGATCATCCAATGAGACTTTTCGAAATCATGCTTTCCTTTATGTGTGTCTTTAACGTGCATAAAGTTATTCACTAATGCATGAAGTAACCATCTGTCTAATGGTCGATACGCATGGAATAGAATTCCACACGTACGAACGTAGTGTGATTCGATCATAAACTCAGTAAGGGATAACCCACTACAATTCATTCAATTCAATCACGTCCCTTCTTTAGCTCTGCTTTCATGATCACGAACAGCTTTTTCTCAATATGTTCAGTAATTATTCATTACTGCAATAAAAGAAACGAAAAACTTAATTTACAGCCTCCACGAAGGAGGAGGGTGGTGCTCTAATGGCAGCAATGAGTAAAGGGCCGAGGAGAATCAGCAAAATCAGGTCGGTTTTCCCTGAGCCGGTGGAACCGCTCGACGTCGAACCCATGGGCTTTCAGGAGGCCGGCTCGCTTGGCATCGACCCGGGTCTGGAAGAAGCCCTCGAAGGAGGGGTCCCGCGAAGTGCGGAGGAAGAAGGCGTAGCCCAGCAGAAAGTAGGCCGACGTCACGTAGAAGCAGATCGGCTCCATCACGTCCCACGACAGCTCCCAAAAGGTGAGGCGCAAGAAGCCCGCCGTCTGCAGCGCGATGAACCCCAGCCCCGCCCACATCTCCCTCCGCACCGCCGCCGCCGCCGCCTTCTCGATCCACGCTTTCTTCGCCTCCATCGCCCTCAGCTCCTCCGTCTCGCTCTCATCTTGTGCGGGAGACGGAATCGTCCTCTCGATTGCCTTCGCTACCTGCCCATATGGATGGAAGAAGATCAAAATTATAGTTTATGATTATTGCTATTTTGGAGTAGATTTAAGTTCTTTAATTTTCTGAGGGATTCTGTAGTTGAGAAAGAAATTGTTCGTAAATGCAGTGGGGTTTGATTTTTGTACTCTTTCAGTGAATTTAGAATGCCAGTTTCTTGTCGAATTATTTGGAGTTGAAATGGATATGCTGATTTGGGAGAAACCTCGTCGAATCTTACCATTTCGGGGCGGAGGAAGACAGCATCGCCCAAGACGACGACAGCGCCGGACTCATCCAGTGCCTTCGCGAGACGCGTCGAGGTCTCGATCCCGGGGACGTTTCCGCAGATCTGGCCGAACTCCGCGTAGGAGATACAGCTCCGGCCGAGCCCCTTCAGCTTCTCCCGGACCGCCTCCATCTGGGCCGCCCTCAGCACCTTCTTCGCCTGCGACACCGTCATCCTCTGTTCCTCATCCGGCAGGGATAAATACTCCAAACGGATCCGATCTCCCACACGGTGGGGCAAGTCGCCGGTGACTGCGAAGGGGAACCGCGCGCCGGATTGGCGGAGAAGGCCTAATTTGGGCACGGCGGCGGCCGAGGAGGAGGAGGTGGGAGGCGGGGCGAGGGAAGAGGAGAAGGAGGAGACAGCCTTGGAAAGGTTAAGGAGGCGGCGAGCGAGGGCCATGCGGAACGCCATGGTTAACCTTCTAACTTTGTGGAGGCTCTGCTTCTCTTCTCGGGCTTCGGCACCCGGTTGAGATCGACACACGAACCATTTCATTTATAGCCGGCCGGTGAGTGACAAATGAGAATTTTGTTTTAGTTAAATAAAATTTCAGACGGTAATTAATTAATTGGCAACATTTCATTTCAGTAAATATCTTTTTTTGGTTATTTACTCACTTTTTAATCTACTTTCCAACTGTTATCTAGTCATCACTATATTAACATTAAAAAAAATTAATGTTTTATTATAATTTAGAATAAAAAAAAAGCATTTACAATTAACTATTGCCTTAACCAAGTTAATGCACTACGAAGATTCTCTTTCCTAAAATACCTTAGTCCTATTTAAAAGTAAAGAAAAATAAATAAATGTGTAAAAGAAATTAAAACAAATACGATGCATTATTATTTATGACTTTTGATATGTTTTTTTTCTTTCAAAATTTGGTATCAATTGAATGTAAAAGAATTGAGAAAAAAACTATATGATTTTTTTTAGAAACATATAATATGTTTTAACAGTTAATTAAATTTGGTTAGAACTTAACCAAGTAAATATTTATCAAATTTTAAATTAATATTATGCCCTATAAATTCCTTTAAAGCATAAAATATTAGAGCAGCATTAAATATTTTAATATATGATATAATCATATGTGCCCGCTTTTAAAAATATATATTAGTATTTTTATTTCAAGACCTAATTAAATTTTAGTCAGTCTTAATTAAGTGATAACATATATTATATAATTATTAAACATCAAATTGAAGCCCCAAATAATCATAAAGTTTACCTTCAAAAAACATAAATGTAATTTTTAGGTCTAATGCCAAACTATTTTATATATAATTCTTAAAAATATCATTCTAGAATGTTAAATAACCATGAAATGCACCACCTTCTTAAACCAATTAGGGAGCGCTTGGTATATATATTTGGTAATAGGAATGATAATGAATTTGATTGAGGAGAGAATGAGTTTAGCGATAACCTAATAGGTGCTGGTTATGAAATTAGGGGTATGAAACTCATATTTAAATTTTGATTCTCATCTACTAAACATCAGAAATGGGAATGAAACATATTTCATTCCCATTCCAATTTTCTAAACCCGCCTACCAAGTGCCCCTTTTAGTTCTTACCATTTGATTTTTTTATCTTCTTAATTCTCATTATGAAAGGTAGGATTAGAAAAGAAGCATCTCACTGGAACATCAATTATGTTGAATTAATTTTGATAATTAATTCCAGAGGCCTTTTTAAAAATAAAAATTTATATATTGATTTGAAAAATATGTTGAATTAATAATATAATAAATTTGTTATAAAAAAAGATTAGTCGTGACGCACATATTCATACTAACGACCATGCCAAATTAAGCTGTCAAGTTCACAGCATGCTCCATGGGCAGGCCAAAGCATTAATAATTTTCAACCATATTCTTTAATTTTATTTATTTATGAAATATTACTTTTTTTATAGAGATCAAACACAGTATGCAATACAAGACAAATGTCAAATAAAGATATTATTTTTATATAAATAATTTATTTGTCTTAAATAATTACATGAACCATTACATTCGTCCATCCGGTCCAACCAACTTGACTCCCTCAATCAATCCAATACAACTTACATGGATCATTGAAAATATCATAGTATATATTGTAAATCTGAATATATTTTTAAATAATTCAAATTTTATATACATATTTTCACTCCCTTTGAAAAGAAATTAGTTTGTTATTGTTTGCTTAAATATTAATTATTCAGAATATGGAGTTTTAATGGGCATAGATGACATCCCTTTTCTGCACGAGAAAGGCTATTAATTTCTCTTGAATAGTAATTAAAATTTATAAATTTGACTAAAATAATCTCTATTTTAGAAAGAGAAAACAAAAAGTGTTCTATTTTTTTTTTTAAAAAAAAAACATCCTCACGTGTTACGGTACGGTGTTAGCAATGCATTTCAACATTCAGACTTCAGGCTGTTAATTTCTCTTGAAAAGTAATTAAAATTTATAAATTTGACTAAAATAATCTCTATTTTTTAAAGAGAAAATCAAAAGTGTTCAATTTTTTTTTTTAAAAAAAGCATTACTCACGTGTTATGGTACGGTGTTAGCAATGCATTTCAACATTCAGACTTTAGAGTTCGCACACATGATCTTCGCCCCTAATGCCATCATGAATTTGACTACTTATACA